>LIEC01012604.1:0-47665 GCA_001925005.1 Drosera capensis | reverse complement strand
TTGAAGACGATGTTGAATCTCTTCTGAGCCCGGAGAAGAAGAGAACTGTCCAGAGAAGAAGAGAGCGTCTAGAGAAGAAGAGATCTCGCCGGAGAAGAAGAGATCTTGCCGGAGCTGGTCGAAGAAGCAAAGATCTGGCCGTCGGATCAGAGAATCAGAGGAGAACAAATTGTCTTGCTGCTGAAGAAGAAGACCTCTGAGATTGAGCAGAAGTTCCGTTGCTGCTGTCGTCGTTGGAGGAGTTCGCTGAAGGTAGCAAAACTGAGAAGGCTCCGCGGACTTTGGCTGCCTGAGAAGATAGCAGATCTGGAAGCGGCGGTCTCAGCTTGCCGTAGAAGATGGCCGGGGAGTAGGATTTGGGAGGGAGAGGTGGAGGAAGGGGGAGAGAAACCTTGCTCTGATACCATATGTAAAGAAGACTTGGTATCCTTGGATGTCATTCTAACGTATATATATTCAATACACAATACAAAATATAGAATATCAATATAGAATACAAAATATCCTATTATTAATCTCCACTGCTTGGATTAGCAAAATACGGGAGACAAAGTTCGAACCGATGAAAGGAATCACATTATGTGTTGCGTTTGAGTTATGGACAACAATGCATTATCACACATCTTTCTTGAGATAATGATCTAATTGATATGTTCCTATATCTAACAAATATACACACCCAAATAAAAACGGAGCCAAAGCTAATTGAAATTCGACCAAATAATAGTAGGTCCAATTATATCCATCATATGCCATCTTTTAGACTAATTATCCATTGATCGCTTCTTATAGACAGGAAAAAGAATACCAATACAATAGCATTGATTCACAAATCATCATATTACAGAGACTTGATCACATACCTGCAGCTGCAGCTGTAACAACATCACCCATGGAGTCTCTTGCATCAACAACCAGCCTAGTCCTGTAATGAGGCCGCAACGCATAGAAATCCGCCAGCGCCATGTTTATGCAGCTCAGCCCCATTTTCCCTACCCACATCCCCATGTCTCCCGCAACCCCTACCTTCACCTCCACCACCTTGTGGTAATCACTGGCGACAGCAGTATTCTTAGTACCATTCGTTGCATCGCCTTTTGATAGACCACCGATCAGGACCAGCAAACACAGAGCAGCCAAATAGATGTTTCGAATGTGACAGTTTGCAATACTACTCGGTTTTTTCTTCATCATCTTAGCTTCCAACAATGGCCCTATGTCACTTGAGGTACTATGTTAGAAGAGAAGGGACTGTGATCTTTTCACTATATATATATACACTACCTTCCACGTTGCGTAATTTTTTTAATGATCATTTTATTTTTTCATGTGTTAGATAGTAATATTATTTATGATTCTTTTATATGTTTATGTGTTAATTAAACTATATATTTTTGTGTTGATTGTGATTTTGTATATTTATGTTTTTATTTTGATTTTGTGATGTTGTGTTTTTATTAACTTTGTTTTAATTAAACTATATATTTTTGTGTTGATTGTGATGTTGTAGGATTCTTCATAATCTTTTTTTATGAGAATAGTTGTGTGTATGTGTTTTTATTTTTTGTTGCAAAGATTGTAAATTTTTTTAATTTTTTAATAGAATTTAACATTTAAAAAGATTCAGGGATATTTAAAAAGATTGATGACATCTCATATCTTGGCATCCCATGATCTCGATGTCTTACAATAAATATATAATAGATTTATTTTGATTTTGAGATGTTCATACAAACGTTGTTTTGTATGTATATATGTAATAGTTGTAGGACTTTTCATAATCTTTTTTTATCAGAATATTTGTGTTTATGTGTTTTTAATAATCTATTTTTTGTTACAAAGATTATAACATTTTTTAAATTATTTAATAAAATTTAACATTTGAAAAGATTGATGACGTCTCATATCTTCACGTCCCACATCTCGACGTATCACAAAATAATTTTATGTGTTTATATATTCTCTCTATTTCATATTATAAGCAACACTTTTGTAATTGGATCATCTCAAAATATAAGTAACATATTTTATTTAGTAACCTTTTAACATAAAAACATACCAAATCAATCACATCTGTTACCATACATCCATGTTCTCTTATTACAACTGCTACATTAAATCGCACTATCACTCAAAAGATATTTTTTTCATCAAATTTCATAAAAATTTAACACAAACATAAATTCACGTGTCGGGTCAATACAATTTTTATATTATGGAACGGAGGGAGTATAATATATATATATTTATATATTACTTCCTTGCACGTTGTGCATGTTTTTTAATGTTCATTTTTTTATATGTTAAATAGTAACGTTGTTTATGATCTTTTTATATGTTTGTGTGTTAATTAAATTATATATTTTTATGTTGAATGTGATTTTGTGTATTTATATGTTTATATTTTGATTTTGTAATGTTGTGTTTTTATTAATGTTGTTTTGTATGTATATAGCATATAATAGTTATAGGATTCTTTATAATCTTTTTTTATGAGAATATGATTGTTTCTAACTTTTGTAGAAAGGATTACTTATATTTTTTTTGTTATAAAGATTGTAAATTTTATTTATTGTTTATAATGAAATTTAACATTTGAAAAGATTAATCGCACTCTGTATTTATATATATAATAGATTTTTCATATTGAAAATCAAATCTAATCCATCGATGTTTCATAATCGATTTATGATTCTAAATCTCATCTATGCTTGCCTAATACCACATGTAGATAAATCTGATCTAAAATATCCAATAACATTTAAAAACAATCGGACGCATAGCGGATATTACTTGCGTCGAATATGCAATTGGATATACTCGATCAGTGAAACTAGAACATTAACATTTTCCTGTCAGGTGTAGATGAGTCATCGCTTGATAGCATTCATGAACTACTTGATATTTATAGATAATATGTCTCAATTATTGGGCATATCCATCACGATTAAATCATATTTACTAACCCCATATTAGATTAAATCAGAACACCTATGTCTTCCTTAACTAAACCAACAAATTAGCCCAGTTTTAATTGGACAACAATTAATAAAATCCATATATTTTTAGAGTAAATCTAACAGAGTTTTCAAGGCTCGGGCACTACGACCACTGTGTGATCTCTGAAGGCGCCGGTCTCTCCTGGTTCAGATTAGCCATCTCCATGACTACCTCTTGGTCATAATGCCTACGTGTAGTACTCGAGTTGACATGTTCCTGTAAAGGCATCAACAGGTTCAGATTAGGCATCTCAATGACCACCTGATCTTGATCACTATGCCTCTGTGTAGTACTCGAGTTGGCATGTCCATGTAAAGAAGTTGACGGCTCTCCATGACCAGATACGCTCAGAGGACATCGTGTTTGCGGTGAGTAGGCGCCACAGTAGCTCGAGGGAGTTTGTGGACCGGGAGCATGTGGTGAGTTCAGAGCAACAGATGCATCGTGAACATCGGATCTTCGAAAGGTATGTGAATTAAGATTTGGTTGGTCGAAAATTTTTAACAGCTCTTTTGTTCTCGCCCAAGAGGTCCTGTTGGAATCCACATTTAACCATGAACTTCTGTGCTCGTAAAGGAACCGCACGATGAATGCAATGAGAGCCACAATTGCCGCTAACCCCGTTATCATGAACAAGCCCCAGAAGCTATCTAGATCAAGACTAGTCGAGGAAATGGAGGCGCCTGTATCAGCACAGTTTTTTTGTGGCCCGAACCATGCATTCTCAATTTGCACCATCTTACTTCCTTCAGTAACGTTCAAGATCGCACGTGAAATATCCGATACTAGAGGGGAACCGATTGGAAAGACCTGGTAAACACATCAACAGAAAATTCATATAATCGATTACAACATGCGACAAGCTATTACCGTCGCAAAAAAAATGGCTGCAATTTGCTGGGCTGCAATTCGAGTAGGACTATATATTGTCAGGAGGGATTACCTCAATGGTAAGCATTTCTCCCCTAACCAAGTGATTAGGTATTCGATACCTCTTGAGGGCATCTGAAATAACCTCTTTATCATAAATATTATCCCCTCCGTCTTAGTTAAATTACGAAAAATTAACTTGACACGATAATTAATGAAACATATTGACTTGGTGTTTTTTACATTTTCCCTTGTGAGTGAGTTTTGATTGTGGGTGAGTTGAGATGAAAAAAATAGCATAGAACGTGCCAAAAAAAAAATAATGATGGTGAAAGTGACCTGACTTCGGGATGTTAGAGTATTTTAGGCATTCAAAACTTATCATATATAAAAACTTTATAATTTATATAAAACAATTATATTTAATAATGTGTCATAATTTATGTGGGACGGGGGAGTATATAACTGAATCATATACATCACACCCGTGGCACAATCTGCACTTCGCAGAATTGTGTAGGTCCGTTGCTCCCCTTTGCTTATGACTACAGTAAGGATAAGACGAGTGCAATATAGGACACTTACAAAGCCAAACCCATCTGTCTTATATGTTGGTGGAACCGTTGTATATTTCGAGCAACGCGATGCAAGAAACAGCTTTAAGTATGGTATCTCATCGAATGCTGCTGCGATCCCACCATTTTCGCTTCCTTTAGTCAAAAGTGCATCTAGATCTTCAGCAGATTTAAAAGTTCTGAGCCTCGACTCGTCGAAACCCATCTGCTTCAAAAGCTCCAAGACAAAGGATCCTCCTTCGTATCCTACATATGCCTTTTGTTTGATCAGCTCATTCACATCAGTGACTGCAGGTTGTAACTGATCAACCGTGAGCATCGACGCCAAGCTAGCTGTATAACTCTGGGTCAGGATAAGGAGGAAAAATATCCAGATGATTACGACAAACCTTGTCAGATTGTTGAATACATGCTGACCTGAAGTTGATAGATGAAAGAATCAATTCACAACCTTACAACAATATCCACAAAATAGGATTGACGAGTGACGGTTGACAAGTAATCAAATCACCAAAGGCTTTCGAGTTATCAAAATGAGCAGCAAAGAGACTTGAGACTCACCATGTGAGAAAACCATTGTAGAAAATGAGTAGAACAGGCTATTGCCTACTTGGTTTTGTGGCGGCCCTCGAAAATGTGGATTGATCCTATGTTCAAGTACCCAAATGACGAAAGCGATGAATGCAAAGAATAAGAAGCTTGTAATCCACAACTCCGAAGACAAGGGCCTCAAGAAGATCCACGCCTTCTGCTTATTATTCCCTCTTACTGGCACAACCATGTTTACGCCAGATTCCGTGTATGGCAATGTGAAATCTACGTATAATGATCTGTTAGCAATTATGGTCGGGTCACCAACCACTGCGTCATACTTCTGTAGCGAACCAGAAAACAAATAACTGTTAATGTTGGTATGAGAGCAATCTGTGTCACAGCTGGGGGATTCAAACTGAGGAATCCAAAAGCAGTGAATCTAATCTACCATGTGGCATTAGTTAATCCAAAAGCCAAATGTAATGAAAGTTGATACCTTGAGGTAGACTTGATAGATCAGATCATCGTAGGTTCCTGCTGTCTCACCATCAGATTTCTCGAAGGGAACATACTCAAATGGGACCGCATACGGCAGCTTTGCAATAACTGCCTCGAATACATCAATGCAGTATCCAGTGACCGAGGTCGAGTTGGTGCTAGGATCCTTTTTGATTGTCACAAACTGAGTGAAGCCAGTCTTCACTGGGACGCCAATCCGCAGCTTCTTCCCACTAGTCGGAATAACCCAACCCTTGGGCACAGATGTGCTGTCTCCGGGCCATACGATGGCTCCCAGATTGGCCTTCGAGGTAGAATATGCTACTGTTTTTTCATCTCCTGAATTCAGATGTCGAACTATTCCACTATTTTTAGTCCAAAACCCGATTTCCTTCTCGCCCCTGCCAATGACATTTATGAACTGAAACACTGTCGGATTTAGCTTCCCGTGGGTGAGACTGAAGTTGCCGCTGAGGCCTCGAAAACCAGTGCTTAGTATTGCTTCTAACAGCTCAGGTCCTACTTGGGATATGCCTATTTTAGAGAGATCTGTAGATGTGATCCTGTTGTTAGCTCCATCATGAGTTACTAGGCTTGTAATATGAACACATTCGATTGCTCTGGCTAACACGGAAGTAGCATCATACGCCCAGAGGCCGAAAACATCCAACTGTGGATTAAGAACAGTTGGATTATCATGTACGAACTGTCTCTGCCATCGAATAGTGAAGTTGCGGAGAGCAGGTGTCGACCGGACATAGGTCTTCACACCCAACACTCCCTGCATGGAAGACGCAACGTCATGGTCCAATGTGTTCAATTCATTAGCCAGAGCATTGGTGATGATCCACACATAGTCTTGGCTCATCATTCCTAGCTGCTCGGCCATAGTAAAAAGCTGCGCTCCTAAAGTTGATGTCATGTGAACCACAAAGACACGGGTCTGCATAGTCATTAGCTTATACAACTCGGCAGAAATATTGTGATTATCGGTTGCATATGAAGATATCACACTTCGATAAGGAACACGGCCACCATTTTGCTGCAAAGCGTCTTCTAGGAAAGGTATCAGGCCGCTGCCAAACTCGTTGTCTTCGTAGATTGGGACGACTTGCCTCCATCCGAACGCTTGGATGAGAGCAGTGATGGCTTGAACTTGAGACGAATCGTCCTGTGTTGCCTGAACAAAATATGGACTTCTGATAGAGGCAAGCAATGGACTCGTCGCAGAGTATGTAATGATAGGAACTTGTGCTTTTTCTCCAAGATTGATTATGAATTGTGCTTGGGAGGATGTCGTTGGTCCTATGATTGCTTTCACTTGAACGTTCTCGATTAGATCCAACACTGTATTTGCATCAAGAACAAAAAGAAATTTAGCATGGAGTATTGTTTTGCGTAGGTAATGCACTACCTTCCATGCACAACTGTGGATTAATCCAATCAATTGTCTAAAAATTTACAAGAGATCTGACCAAAAAATAAAGAAAAAGAAAAAAGTTATTACCAGAGATAGGTTTTGGATTCATGAGCAACCAGTTGGCTACTGTTACAACTTACAAGAATCACGCTAATCCCAAATTCAAAAGCAAATGCAGTACAAGAATGTATCTAATCAAATGGTGAGACTCAATCCTTATTATAGAGTGCTACAATATAAATCTTTCTATTTAAGGATCCAACTTTCAACCCAATCATCCAAGGGAATCCCTATATTAATTTCCTATAACGATATTTTATGTTTTTATACAATCATTATATATTTATTTTCATATTTTCAATTCTAATAATACTATTCTAAATACTTTTTGTGATGGATAAGCATTTAAATTAATTTTTGTATTCCCCACGTTTCACTTAAATTGTAACTGGTTGATTCGACGTGATTATTTATGTGTATATAATTTATAAGGTATAATCAAAATTACACTTGTGAGTGTGTGAGAAGAAGAAGTAAGGAAAAAAACAAAAAAAATGTTGATGTCGTGGATTGATGTGATATAAAGTAGTGTTAGTTTGATTTTATATGAAAAAATTGTTAGATAAGAAAATATTACAATTTATTTTGGATGATTTAATTTAATAAATATTATAATTTTTATATGACGGAGGGAGTACTTGTTCAAAAATATTCTCTAAGCAAATTTTTTTAATTTTCTAATTTTTTTAACTTTTAGTTTTTATGTTTCATTTTAAATTATACTATTATTTTAATAATTTTTAAAAAACATAAAATTATAGTAAAATTATGATATGAATCATATTTTGGATCCCTACAAGCGAGGAAATGAAATGTGGATATATAATTATAATTATAGTGATAAAGATAAAAGAATGTTTTGGGAAATCCATTTTAAATGCTCTCTATCCCACGCTTAATTCAAAAATATGACCTATGGCCTACGGGGAATGGCAGCGTAAGAAAATCCACGCAGTCGATTCTTCCATCAGATCTACCAGCTGGACAAACTTTTTACTACTAGTACGAAAAGAACTAAAAGGACTCGTTTTGATCGCTAGATAGAAAGTGATTTTAAGTGCTCATAGGTTTATAAGTTGTATTCTTTTTATTTCAAAATAATTATAATACTTATTAGATTAAATGTTCTAAATAAATTATAATATTATAATAATTAAAAAAAATTATTCCATTATCTTTTTCATTCTTTTTCCTTTTATCATCCTTTTTACTCAACAAGTCAAATGATAAATTAATCTTTATAATAAAAATCAAAACAGACATAAATATTATATCAAATTAAACGATTGTAATTTTTTTGAGACGAAGGAAGTATCTAATTATAATTTCATTTTTCAAAAAAACCTTTAAAGTTTATTGTTATCAATTTTAAATCCAGAAAATTAAATTGAGACGGAAGGATATGACTATATATTAAAAGGGTCTATTTGATATCATTGTGATTCCTTATATTCTGTTTGATAAAAAAAAGTTTTTGTTTTTTATATTTTGTTCTCAAACAAATGAAATGGAAGTAAAAACAAAAAATTAAACCAAGAAAAATAATTTTCAGTTTTTATTTCTTGTTTTTATTTGAGTACAACATTTAAGATCCTCTTTAAAAAAATTATTTTATTTTAGAAAGTATTTTCGAGTTTTCGTTAATGGTTTTGATCAAATGCTGTTAATGATTTTGATTTTCTAAGGTTTTTTTTTTTTTTTTGGGCAAGGATACCATATAGTAATCTCTAAGAAATCCTCTCCATTCGTACCTCTGCCGCGGGACAAACGTTGACTTTTATTTTTCATTAAACAAAATAAATTGGTTGATAATACAATCAAAATCTTTTGACTTTTATGTCCCACGAAAATTTAATGTTGAAAGTATTTGTTCATAAGAGTACTTAATAGTTCATCAATAGGGTACGATATATTACGCTCCCATCCACCCAAATCATTGCAATAACTAGTCAACACTCAATGCCAAATTTTAAAAGCAGAATAGAGGGGAGGATTGGTCAACCAAATTCCCAAGAGTTGAGAAAGGCATTAAAAATCGAACGGATATATATGACTAATGTCTTAATGTGTTCTATCTGACTCTCTTAATCTCCACTACTTGGATTAGCAAAATACAGGAGACAAAGTTGGAATTGATGAAAGGAATCCCATTATGTGTTGGGCAATACATTATCACACATCTTTCTTGAGATAATGATCCAATTGATATGTTCCTATATCCAACAAATATATACACCCAAATAAAAACCGGAGCCAAAGCTAATTGAAATTCGAACAAATGATAGTAGGTCCAATTATTATCTTAACATCCATCATATACCATCTTTTAAACTAATTATCCATTGATTGCTTCTTATATCTAGGAAAAAGAATACCAATACACTAACATTGATCCACAAATCACAGAGACTTGATCACATACCAGCAGCTGCAGCTGTAACAACATCACCCATGGAGTCTCGTGCGTCAACAACCAGCCTAGTCCTGTAATGAGGCCGCGACGCGTAGAAATCCGCCAGCGCCATGTTTATGCAGCTCAGCCCCATTTTCCCCACCCACATCCCCATGTCTCCCACCACCCCTACCTTCACCTCCACCACCTTGTGGTCATCACTGGCGACAGCAGTATTTTTAGTACCATTCGTTGCATCGCCTGTTGATAGACCACCCATCAGGACCAGCAAACACAGAGCAGCCAAATAGATACTTCGAATGTGACGGTTTGCAATACTACTCGGCTTTTTCTTCGTCATCTTAGCTTCCAACAATGGCCCTATGTCACTTGAGGTGCTATGTTAGAAGAGAAGGGACTGTGATCTTTTCACTATATCTCAAATGGTAGTTGAGATCAATTCTTTATATACACATGCATCTATGTACACATTATCTAAGTTTTATTTTATTTATTTATCTAGGAAAATAATAGTACTAGAAACTATTAACTAAATAATTATTATCCATTCTACCATATTAAAAAACAACAGGGTGAATTGATTAAAAATACCCAATGCAACTTTTTCTTATATTTTAGTATCCGTTTCGATTTGTGAACTTCAAACAAAGAGTCTGTGAATCGCAAACAAGGGGTCTGTGAATCGCAAATGTAAGAAAAACTTACATTTGTTACTTTTGCCCAATTTACCTAAAAACAAATGAAGAAATGTAGGAAATGTTAAGAATGTTGGAATTCAAGTCTGGTCAAGGTGTTGCTAGATAGCTATAGCAAAGAGTAGTAAGTATCAGGGCTTATGGAATATAATATTAGCATTATGTGTTGGTAGAGATGAATGAAGGGTAGAGATTAAATAATTAGAAATTTTTTAAAACAAAAACAGTTTTAAAAAATTCTTCACCTTTAAATGTGTCATAACAATACACAACTTGTATGTTACTATCAACAGATTCCCCTTTTTCCTAAGTATTAACTTTAAGCTTCTTAGAAGTTATCTCTAATTTATTGATATACCAGCTGGTTGTGTTCTTGTTAATTAGACATTCATTGACTTAACGATGTGGCGTTGCAAGAATCTTTGCTTGCAATAAATAATACTCCAATTTGTTCGGGAAAAATTATACATATATCTCATAGACCTTGTATCTGGTCCAGCTGTATTACTGAATTCTTGCATGGAAGCTTGAATATGTGTGTAGACTAAATATAAACAGATCAATTAAGTCGAAAAAATCTGGGCCTTTGTGTGGTTAGTTCCATCCATGATAACTTCATCAGAATAAATATTAAAAAAACAGTAGATTTTGTAGGCACTTTCTGAACAAAAGCTTATGCAGTACTATATGACTAGAAATCAAAGAGCAGAATTACATTTAAATGGTTAATACAGTGATAATCAATCGATGACGTCAATGACATTAAAACGCTCAAAAATAACTAAAGACGCAGCCTGCACAAGGTACTCACTTGAAACGACACATTGCTTTTCAAACAAGGATAAATGATCAAGTTCAAACTTCTGACTTTCAAGTATGCAATGCTCTCTTTTATCACGCTCAATTTGACACAATCTTTCTCAACTTCATTGAACAAGACATATATCAGTTTTAGGCTACAGAATCAAAGACGAATTAAAATCATTCGCCAAAGTCTCATACTACAGTTAATAAAATACCATAAACCTTAGTTCAGAAATGAATGCTGGCTTCGGAACAACTAAATTAACAGGGAAACAACTACACTTAAATGACAGGATTCCCCAAAAATTGGAGAAAATGTAGCTGATTGTGAAACTCCTGTTATTGCCTCTTTCAAAAAGTAAAACGGCTGGCCGTTGAGCTTTATTAGTTTGTGGTGGATCATTTGGCGGCAATTTCTCGCTTCAGATGCTGGCTGTCTTTCCGAAAGTAAGAAGTTCTTGCATAAGTGATTGCATTTTAAACTGGATCCCGCTTATAGGATCAGAACTACTTTAGATTTAATGCGGTCTATTTCGTGAATAGATGCACGTAATATATTTACATGTTCAAAATCAATTTCTGATGAATGCTAAATTAATGACTAAAACGTGATATTTGATGCATGGCAAATGAGTTGTTGGAATGATGCGAAAAAAATTATTTATCCACATTGGAGATGAAAAACGAAGAATGACATCATAAATAATAGATGTTGTCTTTTTAACTTGTGTAGTATAAGAACCCCACTTGTTTAGAAGTAAATAATCTAGGCGCGAAAATAATTCCAACTTGATATTGTGCTTGAGACTTTTTGACTCAATGGGCCTGTTATGACATCTGGCCCATGATTGTGTTCAACTGCTCATGTTGGGCCGGTTGTGTCCGAGCCCAATCGATGCGCTTCAGGACAAAGGTGCATCTTGGGGTGTCATGGGTTGTGGGTCACGACTAGTGAGCGCATGACTTGGTCATATCTAAGAATTTTAATCGATTATATTTTTTGAAATCGTAATCATTTATTATTCGATTGTAGATAAATGGTTAAACGAGTTTTGATCGATTATGATTAATCGATTTAATCATATAGCATTAAATGATTTTTTTGACCGATTAACTGACAAAAAACAAAGCAAACCGACTAAATGGACCCATACATAAGTACATATAGAAGTTCACCAAGTAGTAATGGGAACTTGTTTGCATCACCTGCTACAAAAACCACCATTAAAAAAATTACAACACAAAGTCCATAAAAACCAAAGCAAAGCGGCCAACAATTCGGATATATTATTATTTGTATCAAAAATTATCATAAAATCGTACGATTGTGGATCAAAAATTTAGATGATGATGATGATAGAATCGTCTGACGATGATCAAGACCAAAAAACAAAAAAAACCATAAACTAATATTGTGTATTGAATATATGATTGTCAAGTTGAGGTTTATGTCTTGAATCCCCTTAAATTTATAGACGTCACATGATAGGATGATAATCTTATCTTCTAGGACATTCTCTTAGAAAGATATGTAGGTTAATATCTTACATAAAAATTATCTAATGCTAAAGATTTCTATCTCTATGATTAACCTCCAAATCTCCTTATTTAATAATCATCTTATATCTTTACTAAAAAAATTTTTTTACAATCATGCCCTCGAGCTTTGAGACCGAGTTGTTGTCAGTCGCCCGTGAAGCTCATATCGTCTGTCTTCGGACTTTGAGATATCATTCGAGCTGCTTTTCTTGGTCGTCTTTAACAACTCAAACTACCTTCTTGTTGTTCATTGCTTAAAACCAACAGCGTCGTTGATTTATGAGAGTCCTATTTGAATTTTGAATTTTGAAAACGCCAACTATCTTTGGCCTTTTTCTAGTTCCCTAAATCTCGAGTCTCTTCAAATTCTCCTTGGGAACTTACGTTGTCACTATTAGCTATAATGATAAACCTTCGTCATTGATGGCCTTCTGATAGGACTTTTAGTCTACCTGAAATCGGACACATGTTCTAAAGCATTGGTTTGGTTTCAATCTGACGCCTATCAGCCGTTTTAGGGTTTACTTGTTTTTTCCTCAAATCTCTTCAAGTAAGTTCCTTTCTCTCATTCCTTTCTCTCTCTTCTTTTGCTCTTTTCTTTCTCTCTCTAACGTTCCTTCAACATCATAGCCAGAATTTAGTTGTATTCGAGTTACAGACTTCAAATCCTTCAATTTCTTTCAGGTTTTCAACTTTTTTCTGTTCTGTTATAATGTCTTTTGAAAACTTTCCTTTTCAAGTCGTACCTATACTCAGTGTCCTTCAAAGGAACCTTCAAAACTTTCGAGTTCCTCCAGGGACTTGGGTGATTAGAATGATTTACACGATGTCAAAATTTTACAAGTCATACAACCCTTTCCTTCAAATATTACAACTAACTTTTCTAATGTAACTGAGGAAGATCTTAGGGACATTAAGGCTTCCTGTGGACTATACAAGGGTTATGACTTAGAGCTTCCTGGTCCTCACCCCATATGCTATCAGTTCCCTTTCACCAACTTTCGATGTACATGAATCTTTTTGTAAGGTCCAAGTTTCAACCTAGAGGGGTGGTGAATAGATTGTTTCAAAAATTTATTCTAAATTTTGATGTGGAATACTAGTTCTTTGCGAATCACTGTTCTATGTAGACCATTTAGGTAGTCTGCAAATTACAGTTGGTGATCAACAGTAGAGAGTTTAAGCTCTTCGAGTTTTATCTCTCTTTGGTTGTGATGATTTCTTTATAACAGTTCTAAATATCAATACAATAAAGGCAAGTAATAGACACAGTATTTATACTGGTTCAGACATACGAAATCAAATGATAATCGAGAGCTTAATCCAGTCTTCCTTTGGTGACCAGTGTACTCAAGCCAAGAGTTGAGTATTAATATCTTCTTGTTTGAGCTTACAAGAAAGTTCTTTTTACAAGTTATCCAACTTGTACAAAAGATAAAGAACCTAGATCCTTTGCACAGATCCAAACTCTAGACTATATTATAAGATTTGTTGTTCTGCAGACTAGTGACACCCTCTTCACTGTATCTTCATGATTTAGTTTTCTTGAATAATCTTTGAATTTCTGATTACTTTGCACTCTTTGCCTTTCAATCCTTATTCAACAGTATTTTTTCAATAAGTCTCAATGGTTCCTTTTTAAAGGCTCAAGGAACGAATCTAATAGACAACGTACTATTCCTGGAATGACACTTTACCACTCGTGTCCCCCACCATCTCGTTTTTTATGCTGGCAGTCCACTATGTACAGAATTTGTGCCGTTTCTACTTTAATTCAAATCTCCGTTTGACTGATTCCAGACCTTTGACCCAACCACTAGCAACCATTCTCTGCTTCATCCAGTCTGCTGCATCTTAGTTTGCATACTATATTGCGAGACCTCGTCTGCATCCATCCCAGTTGCAACCTCGTCTGCACCCAGACGAGGTGTTGGTCCTCGTCTGTAAGCTCAGTCCTTAGATTCTGGAGCCTTTGATGTTCTTTTATTGCTCATTAATGCAATAGTTGTTCATCTAAAGTCCTCTGTAGTAGCCTGCATCTGGTGGACTGCACGATGCTCATACATCTGTAGCCGTCTGCTCACTCGTATCCAACTAAAACTGCAACTACCTACTTGACTTCTGGCCTAAACACACTAACTACATTATGACTAATACATCTCACTTTTGTTACATCAATTTCAATGCAAATGGAGGGATTGCATATTCCTATCAATCTCCCCCAAATTGATGCTAACAAAAACTCCTATGTAAAACAACAAATACACAACTTTCTACCTTTTTAGTTACATAGGTTGAAACTTAATTCAACTTGATTACATTGTTTTAAATATAAAGAACATAACTAAAACAAAGAGAAATAGCATTGGAAATATTCTATCCTTACCTTTGATGATCCTTTCCCTTGGTGCGCTGATGTCTTCATTCTTTTTCTGATCCTTTGTTACGTTTTGAAGGTCTTTCTTCTCACTTTCTATGGTAGCGTCTTCGTTCATCATAGGATTTCTCCTTATGATGCCTAGACATTTTAGTAGACCTTTCCCTTTCTTGTTCAGAGAAAAGTTTCCTCTTTGCTGCAGAAGACCTCTCCCCATGAGTTTTTTGCCTGTCTGTAGTCCTCCTTGGCTCTTCTGTAGGCTGCTTCTCCCCCTGAGTTGCAACTGACTTTCTTGGAGTCTTCTGCTGCTCTGTTGCATATTGCTTCTCCCCCTGAGTTGCAACTGACTTTCTTGGAGTCTTCTGCTGCATATTGCTTCTCCCCCTGAGTTGCAACTGACTTTCTTGGAGTCTTCTGCTGCTCTGCTGCATATTGCTTCTCCCCCTTTTTGTTAGCATTGAGGGTGAAGGTGAGAGTTTCCAGAGTAGTGCACATAGCTTTGATTTCTGAGAAGATATTCTTCTGAACTACTTGGAATTTGGTTTCAAGTAGTCCGAATTTGGTATCGTTGATGCGCCGATGCTTATTAAGCTGCTGCTGAGTAGTCTGCACGGCTTGGTTGAGCTTTTGGTGTTCAGCAGTGTGTTGGCCCTTGAATTTGTTAAAGTTGGAAGTTGGCTTGGCTTGGCTTGTTTCATTTGATCAATGAAACCTACTGCCAAGTTGCTCAAAATCTTCAAAGGTTTTCTTTATGATTTCCCTTTCTTCCTCTATATCTTCAGCAATGGGCTACAAGGTCTCAAGCACCTAGTGAAATGCATCCCTGGTCCATGAGAGCAGAGTATAGATTTGTTGATTGAGTTGTCGTAGTCTGTGTTGGATAGTGTTCTCTGAAGGTGATGATGGAATTCTTTCTCCTTGTTGATCTAGTTGAACAGAAATGACCTGAATACCATCTTCATCAAGCTTTGTTGTTAGGTCCTTGACTGCTGAGGAAGGTGTTGTTTGAGTTTCTGATGTACTGTGGCTGAACAATCCTTGTGCAAGTTCTGCAGAGGGTAGATCGGCTCTTGTTTGTACTCTTCCAAATAAAGAGGATGGTGTAAACAAGAAGTTCTCCAAAGCTTGTATAGCTAGTCGAGAGGGAGTTTCTTGTTTGACCTCAGCTGCCGCTTGTTGGAAGTCGTGTGCATCTTTTGTCTCAGTTTCAGTGTAGGTTACCTCTTCTGCAGTTGAAGTGTCGGCTTTGGATGTAATTGCTGTTAGATCCTCAATTACAGGTGATTCCTCTGCTTTCTCAACATCAGGGAGTTCTTCTGAGGTTTGTTGAGTTGGTTGATCTTCAGCTTTATCTTCGTGTGTCTCTTTTGCTACAATGGGCTATGATTACTGGGGTCTCTATAACAGATTCCTCGTCTGAGGACTCAGCTTGCTTCTTTTCAGCAGTTGCTTTTGCTGTAGATTCCATATCTATTGGTCTTTCTACAGAAGACTCGGCTTCTTGCTCTTCTGCAATCTTTGTAGGAGGAATTTCTGGTTCAGTCGTAGATGACATTGCTTCAGATGGTTGGTCTGTATGTTCCTTTGCTGTAGATTCTTCTCGTTCTGCTGCGGTCTCAACTGTTATCGTCTGCACTTGCACTTCTTCTTCTGTAACTTGATCAATGATTTCATCATCATCATTGTGCTGATTATCAGGATGCTATTGAGTATCACCATCATCACCTGATGGCTGATGTTCTCCTAAGTTCGATCTAGAGAGATATTCGTATGTCTCATCAGTTACAGCTTTGACATATTTAATTAAGATCTTTTTTAGCTCAGCTTCGACTACAGGTGAGTTTACAAACTCAATAGGTATGAGGATAGCATGTCTAAGTCTGGTGGTCCTCAAGGTGGAATCCTTGAATTCAAGAGCTGCTTTGACCAGAAAGTGGGGTTCCTTGGGTCTTGTTGACCTGCTGGCCTCCTTCTTTTGAAGTTGAGTCATTTGATGGATCTCTTCTTCAGACATTCCAGTAATGTCCCCAACCAGAGTCTGTGATTGGTCTGGATTGATTTTGTATAACATCTTTGGTCCTTGGGGAATCAACTTTGGTCTTGCAAAACTTGTTCTTCTTCTTGCTCTGGTTAGCCTTTTGATTGGTAGTTTGTGTTGCGTGATAAACTCCTTAATCATCTCTTAACTTTGAGCGTTCTTTTGCATCTCGGCTTGTTTTTTTTGTTTTTTTTTGAGCAAGCAGTTGAGAGTCTCTGGCTTTCTCCTGCAGCAGACTTTCTTCTACTGGCTTAACTGTCTCCAGGACCGTGTTAATGATCTTTTCTGGAGAAGGCCTTTCTTGAGTTTTTGTTGTTGTCCATGTTGCTGTTGCAGTTGTTGGTTGGTCTGCTGCAATCCTTGAGGTATCTACTCCACTGCTTGTTAATGGAATAATTGGTTGCTATTGCAGTTGTTGTTGTCTCTGCTATAATAGGTCTGATTATGAGGGATGGTGCAACAAAGATAACTTGACGAGGTTCAGTCTACAAGGCTGAGAGATTGGCCTCTATTGCTCTTATTTCATCAAGAGTGTAGCCTTCTGCAACAAGTTTCTGTCTGAACTCAGCTCGAGTTCCTTCCTTAATCTCTCAATAGCTAACTTGAGCTTCCAAGATCAGGTTCTTCGAGTTTTCATCTTCTCCGGCCTTCAAAAACTTAATTGCCATATTTGCATCATGGAGTACAATAATTTTTGGTACCTTTGGTGGGATTTTTGAGGATGAGGGCTCAATGATTTGCCTAGTCTACACTATTGCAGACTGTGTTTCCTCCTCCATGGCGGGTGGCTCTGCAGTAGTTTGATCTGAAATGGTTTCCTCGTCGGAGGTCTACATAAAGAGCTTTCTCCTTGTCACTCTTTGTTGCTTCATTTTTTGTTGAGCTTTGCGGACCGATATCTTCTTGATCTACTTCTTTACTGATCTTGTCTATATTGCAATGGTGGTCTGCACTGGTACAGTGTTCTGCGCTGCTTTTCATCTTGTCTGCACTTCTGCAGACTTTGGTGAAGGGTCTATAGATTTGACAACGGTCTGCAGTGCTAAAGTCTTCTTTGTAAGTCCTGCAGGCAGCTTGCCTATCTTCTTGACATCAATCTGTTTGGCCACCATCCATGGCCTTCCTTCTTTGTCAGATAGCTTTAATTTCTGTTTGAGGAAGATGCTAATTATCCTTCTAAATAGTGGTTACTTTGCCTTTACGGCCTTGGCAAGTTGATACATGAGCAACTTTGCCTAATTGACTCTTTCATGAGTATTGCACACATGATTTCTTGCTGATTAGTGGTAATCTGATCTTTACTAAATTCTCTGGAGAGAATAACCTTCTTGACAATATCAGCAAACTTCTTGTGTTCTTTGGATAAGAACTTCTTCATGGTCCTTATCCCTGATTCCATTTCTCTTCTGGTAGCATGGCACGTCTTCCAGTTATTATTATTTTAGATGGAATGATCCTTGACCCTTCATTGTTCAGGTTGAAGAATTATGCAAAATCATCTGCCTTTAAAGTGATTCCAATTCTTTTTGCACCAGAGGTGTATGTAATTAGTTGTCGGTCGTCTGCAACTCTTGCCTTTTCGATGAATTCCAAAACTTCATTGTCATAGATCTTGCTTGTTCGTTCGTAAAAGTATTTGTTTCAGGCTTCTTGGATGAGATCAGCCATTTCCTTTACTTCATCGTATTCATCTCGTATAGTATTGAAATCAAAAACTACACCGGTCTGTAGTTCGATTTTCTTTGTTGGGCTATTCTTGGATGAGCTTGATGGAGTGTTGCCCATGTTTGAAAAGTTTTGCAAGAATTGTTGTGCTTAAAAATCAAACTCAAAAGATTTTCAGAAAGTTAGGGTTTTCGATTTCGTGGAGTAGAGTGCTCATAAGATTAGAGACTGAATTAGAGCGCTTTTAGAGAGAGAGAGAGAGAGAATATATTAGAGAGTAAAGTGATTTTCTAATTGAAATTTTGGAGTTTTTATACTCATTTGGAAATTATGACCATTGACAGTGCTTTCTAGCATTTACATAGTGCTAGTTATTGACCGTTGCTTTATTTTAAGAAATGGTTTTGTAATATTAAAATTCTTTCCTAAAATATATGCAGCAGAGCAATATTGATTCTAGTATGCATTCTACTTATTTATTAAGTAGTAGAGCAGTAGAGCAATAATGCTAGTCTGCATGTTTTATAAATAATGTTAGTCTACTTTCTACATATGCAGTAAAACAGTAAAGCATTTTGACGAGTTTCATTATTTTAAATCAAGTATATCCAATTCTCCACGAAATTGAATAAATTGCTTTCATCAAGAGGCTTTGTAAAAATATCTGCAACTTCTTTTTCTGTTGGAATGTATTCCAATTTAATATGACCTTTTTGCACATGATTTTTGATAAAGTGATATCTGATATCAATGTGCTTGGTTCTTGAATGAAAAACTGGATTTTCTGACATAGCCATTGCATACGTGTTGTCACAAAATATAGAGGTTTTGGAGAATATCATACCATAGTCTGCAAGCTATGATCTCATCCATAGTATATATGCAGCACAACTTATAGCAGCAATGTATTCAGCTTCTACAATAGAGATAGACACAGTAGTCTGCTTTTTACTGAACCATGATATTAGCCTTACTTCAATTATACTATTTCTATCAACTCCACATCCTACAAAATCTGCATCTGAAAACCTATTTGTGTAAAATCTGAATCCCTAGGATACCTATACCAAGGTTTGGATTTCCTTTGAGATATCTCTCGACTCTCTTTACTGTAGTGTAATAGGTTCCTTGGGATCAGATTGATACCTTGCACAGACACAGACTGCATATTGAATGTCTAGTCTGTTTGCAGTAAGGTATGAAAGTGATCCTATTATTCCTCTATACATTGTTTGATTTATCTTCTTTCCATGTTCATCTTTATATATTTTAATTGATGTGCTCATGGGGGTTTTCATATGACTAGCGCTTTCTAAGCCGTACTTTTAAATTGTGTTCTTTAAGTACTTAGATTGATTTAAAAAGATTCAACTTTTTAATTGTTGTACTTGAAGTCCTAGGAAATATTTTAATTCCCCATCAAACTCATTTGAAATTTGGATTTCATTACTTTTGTAAATCGTTCGCAAAGCTTATTATTAATGGAACCAAATATAATATCATCAACATAGATTTGCAATAACAATATATGTTCCTTATGCTTCTTGAGGAACAGAGTTGTTTCTACCTTTCCTCTTTAAAATTTATTTTCACATAGAAATGTTGAGAGGGTTTTATACCATACCCTTGGTGCTTGTTTTAGTCCATATAATGCCTTGTCTAACCTATATATATATTTTAGATATTCATAGTCTTTAAAGCCAGAAGGTTGTTCAGCATAAACTTCCTCTTGCAGCTTTCCATTTAGAAATACACTTTTTACATCCATTTGATAGACTCTAAATCCTTGATATGCAGCATAGGCAAGGAACATTCTTATGGCTTCTAATCTTGCTACAAGGGCAAATGTTTCATCAAAGTCTATTCCTTTTTCTTGTGAGTATCCCTTAGCAACTAATCTAGCTTTGTTTCTGATGACTATTCCATTTTCATCAGATTTGTTTCTAAATACCCATTTACAGCTTAAAATTGGATAGTTCTTGGGTCTCGGTGTTAGATACCATACCTCATTTCTTTGGAACTCATTTAGCTTTTCTTGCATAGCATCTATCCAGTTTGGATCATTTAGGGCTTCACCTATTATCTTAGGTTCCATTTCTAATATAAAGCATGTAGACAGGCATTCTCCATTTGTTGTCCTTCTAGTCTGCACAGGTGCATCTTTATCTCCAATGATGTCATCCTGTATATCTGCCTTGATCCATCTTCTTTTATTTTATTCATTAGTTTCTAGTTGTTGTTGAGTTTGTTCTTTAGTCTCTGCTGCATTGTCATTGAGTGTAGACCACTCAGCCTTGTCTGTAGTTTCAATGACCTCTTCTGTAATCTGTTCATTAAATGCACATTCCTCATCAAATATATTTGCATATCTTATGAATATTTCTGATTCATCAAATGATACGTTAACTGACTCCTCAACACTTTGTGTTCTTTTATTGTATACTCTAAAGGGTTTACTTTTTGTCCCTAAGAAAGTTCCTTCTTCTGTTTTATGATAAAATTTTATAGATAGCTTTTATCATTGTTGTGTATATAACATATGCATCCAAAAGCATGAAAGTATTTGACACTTGGTGTCTTTTCTTTATACAATTCATAGGGAGTCTTCTTATATAGTTTATGAATTGTGCATCTATTTTGAGTATAGCAAACTGTATTAATTGTTTTTTGCCCAGAAGCTTTTGGGTAAATTTGTATCAGAGAGCATTGTCCTAGTTGCCTCTATAAGTGTTCTATTTTTCCTTTCAGCCACACCATTTTGTTGAGAAGTTATGTTTAATTCCATGATCATTGTAATAGATGTCTACTCCTGTTTGATCAAATTCAGTGCCATGATCACTTTTAATTATGATTACTTCTATGCCTTTTTCATTTTGATTTTGTCTAAGAAACTTAGTCAGCAGACTACAAGTTTCACTCCTTTTATGTAGAAATGTTACCCAAGTATACCTGGAGTAATCATCTACTATAATTAGAGTGTATTTCTTTCTATTTAAGATTTCTACTTCAATTAGACCAAAGAGATCCATATGTAATAATTCAAGAATCCTAGTTTATTCTGAAGAGTATAGGGGTTTAAAGCTTGTTCTAGTCTGCTTTCCTTCTTGATATGGTCTACATAGTTTATCCTTTTTAAACTTTATTTGTGGAAGTCCTCTTACTAGGTGTTCTGATGATAATATAGCTAATGTTTTAAAATTAAGATGAGCTAATCTTTTGTGCCATAACCAGTTTGTGTCTTCTACTTCTTTAGTATAAAAACATGTTATGTGTTCTGACTTTGATGAATCAAAGTCTACTATATAAATACTTCCTTTTCTAATTTCTAGTAATTTGACTTCTTGTGTGATTTTATCCTTTATTTGACATGTATCATAAGTGAATGATACATCATAATTTTTATCACACAATTGACTAATGGATAACAGGTTATGTTCTAAGCCTTTAATATAAGCAATATCTCTAAAGATTAAGGAACCTGTACCAAGGGTTCCATAACCTTTAGTTGTACCTGTTTTTCCTCCTCCAAATACGATGAGAGATCCTTGTTCTTTTTTGTAATCTGAAAGGATTGATTTGTTTCCTGTCATATGTCCTGAGTATTCATTGTCGAGATACCATATACCTCTTTGTCTTTCCTGCATCAAAACATAGTGTACTTGGTAGCCACTCATATGGGTCCTCATTGATTACTTTTTGGAATCCACACTTGAATTATCTTCTTGTGGGTATTCTAGCATTCAAAGGACTTGTGGCCAAATTTGCCACATGTAAAGCAATAGACCTTTGGTCTTATGCTTTTAAGTGGTCTGCTCCACTTCTTCTGCTGTATTTGGCATGAGCAGATGTGTCTGGAATATGGCTTTCTCCAAGGTGTTCTGGAGAAGTTGTTCCATACTGAGTAATTGGGTGCATATTGAGCTTCACAAGGTCTTTCTTTGATTTCTTTTCTAGAATTCCTTGCCTTCTACTCCTTATGGTACTTATCAAAAGCACGTACTGGTAGTCTGCTCCAACCCTTCTGAGTTTGAGCAGTAGAGTTCTTACTTTATAGTAGAGGTCTCTTAAGTAGACTGTTCTTACTTAATACTGTCTATGTAGTTGAGCTTTTTCAAAAATTTATTCAAACTTTTGATACAGAATACTAGTTGTTTGCATACCACTTAGGTAGTCTGCAGATGACAGTTGGTGATCTTCAGCAGAGAGTTCAAACTCTTTGAGTTTTATCTCTGTTTGAGTGTGATGATTTGTTTGTAACAGTTCTAAATATCAATGTAGTGAAGGCAAGTAATAGACACAGTTTTTATACTGGTTGAGACACTCGATATCAAATAATAATCGAGAGCTTAGTCCGGTCTTCCCTTGGTGACCCAATGTAGTGAAGCCAAGAGGGTAAATATCACTATCTTTTTGTTTGAGCTTACAAGAAACTACTTTTTACAAGCTATCTAACTTGTAAAAAAGATAAAGAACCTAGATCATTTTGCACAGATCCAAACTTTGGACTCTGCTGAAAGATGTGTTCTTTTGCAGACTAGTGACACCCTCTTCATTGTATCTTCACGATTTACCTTTCTTGAGTAATCTTTGAATTTCTGATTGCTTTGTACTTTTTGCCTTTCAATCCTTATTCAACAGTATTTTTTCAATAAGCCTCAACGGTTTCCTTTTAAAGGCTCAAGGAAAGAACCTAAGTGACAACGCACTGTTCCTGGAATGAGACTTCGTCACTCGTGTCCCCCACCATCTCGTTTTGAATGCTGGCAGTCCACTTCCAGAATTTATGTCTTTGCTACTTTAACTCAGATCACCGTTTGACTGACTCCAGACCTTTGACCCAACCACTAGTAACTATCCTATGTTTCATCCAATCTGCTGCACATTGATGCATACTGTACTGTGAGACCTCATCTACATCTATCCCATTTATAACCTCGTCTGTACCCAGATTTGATGCACATTGATGCGTTCTCTGTTGGTCCTCGTCTGCAAGCTCAGTCCATAGATCCTGGAGCCTTTGATGTTCTTTTGTTGTTTGTCAATGCAATAGTTGTTCATCTAAAGTCCTCTGTAGTAGTCTGCATCTGTTGGCTTGCATGATGCCCATACATCTACAGCCGTCTACTCACTGGCATCCAACCTATACTGTAACTACCTACTTGACTTCTGACCTAAACACTCTAACTACATTATGACTAATACATATTAGTTTTGTTACATCAATTTCTATACAAATGGAGGGATTGCATATTCCTATCAAACTTGCCAAAATGCTTCTGGGCAAAAGCAGTTAAAACCGCATGCTATATCCAAAATAGATACATTATACAAAAACTACGTAAAAAGACACCAATGAATTGTGAAAAGGAAAGACACCAAGTGTCAAATACTTTCATGTCTTTTGATGTAAATGCTATATACATAACAATGAAAAAAACCATCTAGGGAAATTTGATCCTAAGATAGACGAGGGAACCTTCTAAAGATATTCCATAACCATTAAAGCTTTTAGAGTGTACAATATAAGAACATAAACGGTTGAGGAATCAGTTAATGTTTCCTTTGATGAATATGAAATATTAATGCGTGATGCTAATGTTTTTGATGAGGAATGTGCATGCATAGATGATGAACAAGATGCAGACGAGAGTATTGAAACTGTAGTAAAGGATGAGTCATCTGCACACCTTGAGGAAATTCATAATGTAGAAGAACCAGAAAAATCAGCCTCTCAACAACAACTAGAATAAACAACTCATGAACAAGACAAGAGAAGACGGATCAAGGCACATACATAGGAAGACATCATTGGAGATAGGTATGCACATATGTAGACTAGAAGGGCAACAACCAAAGAATGTTTGTCTGCTTGCTTTATATCAGAAATAGAACCAAAGACAACAAGTGAAGCCTTAAGTGATCCAAACTGGGTAGATGCCATACAAGAAGAACTGAATGAGTTCCAAAGAAATGAAGTATGACATCTAACACCAAGACCCATGAATTATCCAGTTGTTGGATATAAATGAGTATTTAGAAACAAAACTTATGAAAATGGAACAGTCATTAGAAACAAACCTAGGTTAGTGGCAAAAGAATACTCATAAGAAGAGGGAACCGACTTTGATGAGACCTTTGCCTCTGTTGCAAGACTAGAAGCCATAAGGATGCTCGTTGCCTATGCTGCATATCAAGGATTCAAAGTCTATCAGATGGATGTAAAGAGTCCCTTTCTAAATGGAAAGCTGCAAGAGGAAGTATATGTTGAACAACCTTCTGGTGACTTTGAACATCCAGAACACGTTTACAGGTTAGACAAGACATTATATGGACTAAAACAAGCTCCAAGGGCACAATATGAAACTCTCTCAACCTTTCTATGTGAGAATAAATTTCTGAGAGGAAAGGTAGATACCAGCTTATTCCTTAAAAAACATAAAGAACATATATTGTTAGTGCAAAACTTTGTGAGCGATTTACAGAATTAATGAAATCTAAATTTCAAATGAGTTTAATGGGGGAATTAAAATATTTTCTAGGACTTCAAATACAACAATTAGAAATGAGATTTTTTTGAATCAATCTAAGTACCTAAAGAACACAAATAAAAAGTATGGATTGGAAAGGGCAAGTCATATGAAAACCCCTATGAGTACATAAATAAAAATAGACAAGCATGAAAGTGGAAAGAGAATACATCAGCCTATATATAGTGGAATAATAGGTTCGTTGGTCTCTTCATTTATGAGCATAAGAGCTTCCCATGCCTCCTTTGCAGTGGTTGTATGAACCACTATTTCAAACATGTTATCATCAAGGGCTTTGAAGATCTAGTTTTGAGCTTTTCTATCAATCATCACCAGCTCCTGTGTACTTCACTGGTTGCATCCAATGGATCTGGCATCATTTGGAATTGAGATGAGCATAATATGTGGCCCATCAATTATGATGTCTTGCATTCCTTCATCTTTGGAATTGAGATATGCAACCATCCTTAGCTTCTAGTGGTTGAACTTATCGAATGAACATGATGAAGGTTCTCCATTGTTAGGACATTTCGGAAGCTTTGGCGGAGCCATTTTCTTCATAGAAATATACTGTTACTAACTTCTTTGCAACTGAGATAATGACATTTTCTTTTCAAAAACTGTTAAGTTGGGAAAGTCAGGCTTTGATACCAATTATAAGGTCCAAGTTTCAACCTAGAGGGAGGGGGGGTGAATAGGTTGTTTCAAAAATTTATTCAAACTTTGATGCGGAATACTATTTCTTTGCAGACCACTATTCTATGCAGACCACTTAGGTAGTCTGTAGATGACAGTTGGTGATCTACAATAGAGTGTTCAAACTCTTTGAGTTTTAACTCTGTTTGGTTGTGATGATTTGTTTGTAATAGTTCTAAATATCAGTGCAGTAAAGGCAAGTACTAGGCATAGTCTTTATACTGGTTTAGACACTTGATATGAAATGATAATCGAGAGCTTAGTCTAGTCTTCCCTTGATGACCAGTGTAGTGAAGCCAAGAGGTTAGTATCACTGTCTTTTTGTTTGAGCTTACAAGAAACTTCTTTTGCATAGATCCAAACTTTGGACTCTGCTGCAAGATGTGTTCTTCTGTATACTAGTGACACCCTCTCCACTGTATCTTTACGATTTAACTTTCTTGAGTAATCTTTGAATTTCTGATTGATTTGCAGTCTTTGCCTTTCAATCCTTATTCAACAACATTTTTTTAATAAGCCTCAACGGTTTCCTTTTAAAGGCTCAAGGAACAAACCTAATAGATAATGCACTGTTATGCAGATGGTTTAGTCTCTACTTTTGTTTTTGTAGTATAGAATGACCTTTCATGGATTGGTGTTATTCTAACGTGTCTAAGGGCTTGCCTCAGACTCCTTCTTGTAGTCTGGGGTATCATTTGAATGTTAGTGGACTTTGGCCCTACTGGTCAGAGGGAGTGTCACTCATCAGGTATTGGTTGATTTCCTTAAGAATAACACCTTTGAGAGCGTTGTCTGCTCCAATCTACTCTTCTGTTGGCAATATCTTTGTTTCCATAGATTCTTCTTCCACTATGACGATTTCATCTATCTGAGTAGGAGGGAGGTCAAGTGTTGTAACTTGTGTGAATGTTTCTTGTTTTATGGTCTGCAGGTAGTCACCTTTGTGAATTCTTCTGTTGTATTCTCTGCTACATCCCTAATTGATCTCCTATTTCCTCCTACACTGCTGGTTTTTCTGAGGGAGTGGGCTCTGCTATTAGGGACTCCACTACAGGTGACTCTGCCACTAGGTATTTGGCTGCAGATGGTTCTGTTGTTGATTTCTCTTGGATCTCTTCTTTAGCTACTTGATTAATGATATCATCATCATGGCCTTCTAGGTGTAGAAAATCATTATCACCACCATCGTCTATTAAAGGTTGTGTTTGCCAACTGTTGGCCTTGATTTCCAATGTTACTGCCCTGACATGCTTAACTCGACCTCCACTTCAGAAGTGTGCACAAATTTAATGTGCTGCAGTTGTGTCTGTCTATGCCTTCTTGTCTTAAGTGTTGAGTCTTTGACTTCCAGAACTCCACTGAATAGTATGTAAGGTTCAGCGGGTCTCTTCTTCATATTGGCCTCCATTTTCTGAAGTTGGACTAGTTGATGGATTTTTGCCTCTGTTATGCCATTAACTACTCCAATTTTTGTCCTAGAATCATCTCAATTGATCCTATATCTTGTGGTTGATCCTGATGGAATGAGATTTGACCTTGCAGCTTGGATATCCTCTTGATTGGGAGCTTATGCTGCTTGATGAACTTCTGGATCATTTTTCCTTTTTAGCCTTGCCAAGTATCTCATCCGTCTTGGCTTTGTGTTCTTGAACCTTTTCTTGTATGGCGTGGACCGTCTGCAGAGCTTTTATAATCTCCTGCTTTTTTGGAGATTGTGTGGCTATGATTGTTGTTGTAGCCCAAGCCTCTGGTACAGTTGAGGGCCGATCTCCTTCAATCACACACAAATCCATTCCTATACAAATGAAGGGATTACACATTCCTATCAATCTCCTCCTAAATTGATGCTAAAAAAATCTCCTATATAAAACAACAAGTACATAACTTTCTACCTGTTTAGTTATATATGTTTAAACTTAATTCAACTTGATTACATTGTTTTAAATAAAAACAACATAACTAAAACAAAGAGAAATAGCATTGGAAATGTTCTATCCTTACCTTTGATGCTTCTTTCCCTTGTTGCGTTGATGTCTTTGTTCTGTTTCTAATCCTTTGCTATGCTTTGAAGGTCTTTCTTCTGAATGTCTGTGGTATCATCTTTGTTCTTAATAAGATTGCTCCTTATTAGGCCTAGACCTTTTAGCAGACCTTTCCCTTTCTTGTTTAGAGAAAAGTTTGCTGTTTGTTATAGAAAACCTCTCCCCGTGAGTCTTTTGCTCGTCTACAGTCCTCCTTGGCTCACCTGTAGGCTGCTTCTCCCCCTGAGTTGCAGCTGACTTTCTGGGAGTCTTTTGCTACTCTGCTGCATATTGCTTCTCCCCCTTTTTGTTAGCATTAAGGGTAGATGTGAGAGTTTCGAGAATAGTGCGCACAGCTTTGACTTCTGAGAAGATATTCTTCTGAACGACGTGGAGTTTGGTTTCAAGTAGTCCAAATTTGGTATCATTGATACGCAGATGCTCAATAAGCTACTGTTGAGTAGTCTGTAGGGTTTGGTTGAGCTTTCGGCGTTCAACAATGTGTTGGCCCTTTAATTTTTTGAAGTTGGAAGTGCTGATCCGTTGATGTTGAAGATTCATTTACTTGGATTATTTCATTTGATCAATGACACTTGCTGCCAAGTTGCTCAGAGTGCTTCGAAAATCTTCAAATAGTTTCTTTCTGATTTCCCTTTCTTCCTTTATATCTTCAGCAATCGGCTACAAGGTCTCAAGTAGCTCGTGAAATGTATCCCAGGTCCATGAGTACAGACTGTAGATTTCTTGATCGAGCTGCCGCAGCCTGTATTGGGTGGTATTCTTTGAAGGTGATGATGGAATTCTTTCTCCTTGTTGATGTGGTTGAATAGAAATGAACTGGATACCATTTTCATCACACTTTTTTGTTAGGTTCTTGACTATTGATGAAGGTGTTGTTTGAGTTTCTGATGTACTGTGGCTAAACAATCCTTGTGCAAGTCCTGCAGAGAGAGGATCGGCTCTTGTTTGCACTCTTCTAAATGGGGAGGGTGGTGTAAACAAGATGTTCTCTAGAGCTTGTATAGCTAGTCGAGAGGGAGTTGCTTGTTTGGCCTGAGCTACAGCTTATTGGAAGTCGTCTGCATCTTTTGTCTCAACTGTAGTATAGGTTACCTCTTCTACTGTTGAAGTGTTGGCTTTGGATGTAACTCCTGTTAGATCCTCAGCTGTATGCGATTCCTCTACTTCCTCAACATTAGGTAGTTCTTCTGTGGTTTGTTGAGTTGGTTGATCTTCAGAGTTATCTTCTTGTGTCTCTTCTACTGCACGGGCTATGATTACTGGGGACTTCTACTGCACAGCAGAACGAGAAGAATCTACATGTTCCTTTCTGTAGATTCTTCTCGTTCTGCTGTGGTCTCAGCTGATGATCATCAGGATGCTGTTGAGTATCACCATCATCACCTGATGGCTTTTGTTCTCCCAAGTCAGGTCTAGATATCGTATGTCTCCTCAGTTACAACTTTGACATATTTAATTAAGATCTTCTTTACCTTAGCTTCGACTACAGGTGAGTTTACAAACTCAATGGGCCTGAGGATAGCATGTCTAAGTCTGGTGGTCCTTGGGGTGGAGTCCTTGAATTCAAGAGCTGCGTTGACCAGAAATTGGGGTTCCTTGGGTCTTGTTTACCTGCTGGCCTCCTTCTTTTGAAGTTGAGTCATTTGATGGATCTCTCTGTTAGACATTCCAGTAATGTCCCCAATCAGAGGCTGTGATTGGTCTGGATTGATTTTGTACAACATCTTTGGTCCTTGGGGAATCAACTTTGCTCTTGCGGACATTGCTGTTCTTCCTGCTCTGGTTAGCCTTTTGATTGGTAGTCTGTGTTGTACCATAAACTCCTTAATGATCTCTTCCCTTTGAGCCTTCTTATGCATCTCGCCTTGTTTTTTTAAGCAAGCAGTTGAGTGTCTCTGCCTTTCTACTGCGGCAGACTTTCTTCTACTGGCTTAACTGTCAGCAGGACCGTGTCAATGATCTTTTCTACTGGCTTTTATAATCTCCTCCTTTTCAGGAGATTGTTGATTGTGGTTTTTGTTGTAGCCCAATCCTCCAATAAACCTAAGGGCTGATCTGCTTCAATCACAGACATATCCATTCCTATATTGAAGATTAGAATGATTGCTGTTGTGAATACTTCAGTTGGAGTAGACCTTATTGTCATTGTGTTTGTCGTAGAGATATCCTTAGATTGCCCAGACTGCAACCTTTTGAGTTTGGCTTCAATAGCTTCTATCTCATTTCTTGAATACCCCTGTGCACTTAGCTCCTGCCTGAGCTATGCTTGTGGTCCTTCTCTGACCTCTTGATAGTTTTTTTGATCTTCCAATATGAGGCTCTAAAGGTTTTCATAAGCACCACACTTCAGATACTTCAGTGCTATGTTTGCATTATGAAGTACAACAACCTATGGTTGCTTAGGTGGTAAGGTTTTTAAGGATGAACCCTCAATCTCGGCTACAGGTTGTTTCTTAGTTTGCTGTTCTGCTGGTGTAGACTGTGCTTCTGCTTCCATCTCTATAGGCTGTGTAGCAGGGTGATCTGATATATATTCTCCTCTTCTGAGGTCTGTAGAACAACCCTTCTTCTAGTCTCCTTCGTCTGCTTCATTGTAATTGGTTGTGCCTTATTGATTACCTTCTTTTTGGCTTTATCAGCTTTCTTCTCAGGCTGGTCTCCAGCCTTTGCTATAGTTTGCACTACTCCGGGCTTCTTTGAGAAGCCTATAGGCTGCTTGCCTATCTTTCTCACATCGATCGGCTTGGCCACAGTCCATGGCCTTCCTATTTTGTCAGATAGCTTCAGTTTTTCCTTCAGTATAATGCTAATGATTCTTCCAAACAGAGGTTGTTTTGCTTCTACAGCCTTTGCTTGTTGGTACATGAGCAATTTAGCCCAATTGAGCTTGTGTGTGGTGAGAATCACACACATTATCTCCTGTTGGTTAGATGTGACCTGGTCTTTGGAGCATGCTCTTGATGAATCACCTTCTTTACAACGTCTGCAAGCAGCTTGTGTTCATTGGACAAGTATTTCTTCATAGTTACTATCCCTTCCTTCTGTCTCTCTTCGCTGAGCGTCGTGTGCCTTTTATTGGTTACTACAGAGGGTGGGATGCTTCTGGGTTCTTCATTTGAAACCTTGAAGAGCTGCTCGAAGTTATTTGGATCTATATTGATCCCAATTCGTTTTGTGGAGGTGTATGTGATGAATGGAATATCGTCTGCAACCTTCGCCTTCTCAATGAAATTGAGTACCTTCTCGTCGCATATCCTTCTTATTTTCTCACAGAAATACTTGAGCCCTGTATCTTGAATCAGTTCAGATATTTCTTTTACCTCATCTGATTCATTTCTTAGTGTCTCAAACTCGAGAATCACTCTTGTTTGCAACTCAACCTTCTTTGTTGGGCTTCGTTGCTCTTGTGATTTATCATTTTTGGGAGTGTTGGATTGGATGTTTTCCATTTTCAGTGGAATTGAAAGAGTTTCACAAATTGTGAATGTAAATTAAAAGAGTTTCTGAACTAGGGTTTGCAGTAGAGCGCAATAGAAAGAGAGAAACTAGGAGAATAAAGGTGTTTTTTATTGAAAATTTTTCAGAATTTATACCATTTGAAAAAATTATCGTTGCCATTTTTCAGCTAATCGTTTCGCAGATTCAGTCATTGATTTGATCTTTACGTAATACTAGGCAATCAGTTTTTAAAACGTCATTTTTCTTTCCAATAATAGAAGTATATTAGAGAGGAGGTGGAAAGAAAATACCGAATATACCTGATAGGAATATGCAATCCCTTCAATTCTATAGAAATTGATTAACAAAACTTTGGGTAGGTTAGAAATCAAATAGGTAGCTGTAGTCTAGGTCAGATGTTGTAGAGCAGACGACCGCAGATGAGAAGCATTGTATGGGCTACCAGATGCAGACTACTACATAGAATTTTAGCTAAGCAACTAAGGCACACATGGACAACAAAAGACCTATAAATACTTCAGGATCTAGGATTGGACTTGCAGACAAAGACCAACACAGCAATGCATGAAGTATAGTAGATCCAGGTGCAGACTAGGTTGTAGGAGGGACTTATGCAGACGAGGTCTCATAGTATTGAGTGTAGACTAAGGTGCAATAGACTTAATGCAGTAGAGATGGTTGTTGGGGTTTGGGTACGAGAATTTGACAGTACGAGAATTTGAAGTAGGTGAGCCGTCAACATCAATTGGGGCACACGTGTGACAAGCTGTCACATCAGATACTATAAATGATCACGGGTTAATTCCTTAAGCCTATAAAAGGGGATCGTTGAGGCTCAGTTAGTAAGGCTATTGAATGAGTAATTGAAAGGCAAGTGTGCAAAGCAATCACAAATTCAAAAATTACTCAAGTGAGCCAAATCGTGAAGAAAACAGAAAAAAGAGTTCACTAGTTTGCATCGAAGAACAATAGCTACAGCAGAGTCCTGTCATTGGATCTGTGTAAAGATCTAGGTTCTTCATTTTTTGTACAAGTTTTCTAGCTTGTAAAAAATGGGTTGTCTTGTAAGCCACAAACAAGAAGATAATGAACTCACCTCTTGGCTTGACTAAACTGGTCACCAAGGGAAGATTGAACTAAGCTCCTGATTATCAATTGATAACGAGTGTCTGAACGAGTATAAATATTGCGTTCTTTACTTGTTTTCACTGCTTGACATATTTAGAGCAGTTAGGAATTGATTACTACAGCTAAAAAGAGACAAACGTATAAAGTTTGAATCTCTGTTGCAGACTATCTCAGTAGTCTGCATAGAATAGTAGTGTTCAAAGTTGTTAAATCCGCTGCATTAAAGCAAAATTTTTTAAATCAAACTATTCAACCCCCTCTAGGTTGAATCTTTGGATCTAATAGTACCTATTGTTTGGATCTGCTATGTCATCTCATAAAACTCTTGTTTCTTGGGATAAGTCTTCCATGAAAAGAAGCAAGGGGGCCAAGGTATTTGAAACCTGAAATGAAGAGTGACGTTTGTGGATTAAGTGACACAATGAAATTTATCTGAAGGGGAGTGGCATATGGAGTTATCAAAGAAGACCTGGATTGGGTTGGACCAGGTCTGCTATTTTAAAAGCTCGTGATGCTTTTAATGGCAAGATAACAAACCAGGTCATCCTGTATTAGAGTAGTAAAGGCTATTCTATCTGCAAAGGGTATAATATGTTAAAGGAAGTGGCTATTACAGTTCCATGGGTAAGGATGGTATGGAATAAAATTATCTCTCCTAGATTAGCTTTCTCGATGTGATTATCAAGCTTGACAAATTAAAGATCAGAAGCTGGTTGTATGCCCAGTCTTGAACAATATTTCGTACCTTCTCACGGACTATTTTTTCACTACTCAATTCATGCACTAGTGGAGACATAAATACCTAAATAATAAAATTAAATATAGAAAAAATAAAATAAAATAAAATAACTGAAAACAAAAATAAAATTCACAAAAATAAAATAACACAAAAATTTTGTTATGACTGTCATCTGACGTATAAAATTAGTATTAAGTTCACTCAGACTCACTATTAATTAATTAAATTAATATAGTAATGATATTAAGGGTCGATCCCATAAAAAGAGATGTTCAAATGATTTTAAACTAATTATTACTCTTGTATTACCTAAATTTGTGAAGAATTTTTTTGTTTTTGTTTTTTTGTTGTAAGGAAGCTAAACTAAAAACTAAGAAACTAAGAAAGGAATGAGAATACTAAGCAAACTTATTTTTGGTGTATATGTAAAACTATGGGATTAAAGTGTAGAAAACCTTTATAAATCCATTCTAGCATAGGGGATTAATCATTGATAATAATTGATTGTAAAATAAGGGTATGTTATACTAAGTTCTCTAAATTATTGACTATCAAATGAGAATGTAAAATCAACCCAACCAAATTGATCCAACATATCAAAAAAGAATGTATATGTCAAACTAATAAGGTTGTATCAAATAAGGAATAAATCAAACATAAATCAATAGAAAAAGATATTCTTTTATCAATTCACATGCAAAAAGGTTCTAATCATACCATGACCAAAATAGAATGTATAGTTCAAACCAATAAGGTTGGATCAAATAAAGAGCAAATCAAACATAAATCAATAGAAAAAGAAAACCTTTATAAATCCATTCTAGCATAGGTAATTAATCACTAACAACAAATGATGTAGATTATTGAGTTGATTTGTTCTATGATTAGTTTGATTATAGAATAGGTTTCTTAGATTAGTTTTCTAAATTATTGGTTACCAAGGGAGAATGTATAATCAACCTAACCAAATTAACCTAAAATACCAAAAAAGAATGTATAGTTCAAACTAATAAGGTTGGATCAAATAAAGAGCAAATCAAACATAAATCAATAGAAAAAGATATTCTTTTATCAATTCACATGCAAAAAGGTTCTAATCATACCATGACCAAAATAGAATGTTATCATATTTGATTAGTTGCTACTAATATGTCCAAAAGATAATGTATCATTAGCATAATTAATACTTTTATATAACTTGGATGATCAAACTATGATGTATTAGATATTAATTGAGTAAAGAACAAACCTTTTACAACAATCATAACATTAACAAATCTGATTTTAATCATATTAAACTCATAATCCCTTTACTAAAATGTCATTATTAAGTTTCCTATTAATGAATTAAGCACCACAATTAAGTTGAAATAACAAGTATAACACACATCATCAAAAGAGATAGATAAAGGTGAATACTCGAATTGAAAAACATCAAAAAAAAACTCGATCCTTGTATCGTCAATGGATTATGACGCCAAAGATCCATAAGGAAAGTCAAAATTATGAGTTCCACGAGAAACCCTAGGTTTATGGCCTATGATCTATCAAAAACTAATTGCTAGATTCTAAAAGTCGTGAACATATGGTCTATATTAATAGAGAAGGCCTATATTAATAGAGAAACTAATAACAATAAGATATGTGGTGAAACATTTGATTTTTGAATGAATTTTAGTATTAGACATGAATTAAATAGCAAGATAGATTGGTCTACTCATTCACATATAAAAAGATCTTAAGTACACTATAGCAAGATAGCATGGAATAATCTATTTAGTTGGTACTTCATATAACCAAATAGTTTGAATCAATAGTTAGATCAACCTATTAATACATCTAAGTGACCAATTTTAGATGCACTCATAAGCTAACCATGTTATAGTTAATGTATAAAATCATTCAGGTGGTCAATCTAATTGAAATAATGCATCAACTATGTTAAAGTTCCCAACTTTGACATCATTCATGTAAAACAAATCAAATTCAATAGATAAACATAACACATCTCATAATCCCTTTGCTTTGTGTCATTATGTAAACTCCCTACTATCTAATCTACTTAGACATAATATTGGAAAGCAACACAAACATTGATAAGCATGCAAAGATAACCATCATGATCAATAGATTGAATCCAATGACTAAAGTACATAATTAATCAATGAAGGTACTTACAACCCAATGGAAAAGGTTTTCAAACTGATAATCCAAAAGCTATGAACTCTGAAAATCTAATCCGAACATAAACGAAGAATAAAACTATTTGAGATCTAATCTAAAACCCTAGAACGATGACTCTTTAACTCTATCTACTTGATAAGATCTACTAAAAACGAGCATCACATGGTATATTTATAGAAAAATATCAAAACCTTAAGAAATCTAGAGAAACTCGCATGAAAATCTCGAAGATATTGTACGGATAACTCGTGTCATGGGAATGACTAGCCCCATCACGGGACAAACATGACTGTGCGTTTTGGATTGCTTTTGGCCTTCGTCACGACTATGACCATGCCTATCATGGTCGTCACCATCGTGCCTGACTTGTTTGGTTGATTTTCTGCATTGGTCAGGTCGTGACACTTTGTAAAACACCAAAATAGCTTTGAAACGATAATCACGAACGTCTTCATATGTATTAAACACATCATCATAGAAAAACATAATCAAAATCTTTATCAAAATGCATCCAAACTTCTTTAAAGTCTTCAAAATCTTTGCAAACACTTCAAACCATATCATATCATTTTCATGGAACGCTAAAACCTCTCTTCACATGGCCAAATCTGCATGAAAATCATAGAAAAGGTTGTTTTGACATCCAAGGCACAAAAAATAAACTAAAACATAAACATTGAAACACTAACCATACTAAACAAAGAAAATTAGCTTATAAAACTACGAGTATATTCATGCTTATCATGCAATGCTCTTTGAAGTGATGATTCTTAGTGCCACTGATGTTGTAATTGGTTGATTAGTCTGAATAATTCTAAGATCTGCTTCTATGTCCTAAATGTCTTTCCTATTATAGCCTTTGGCAAACAAGTCCTTTCTGAGTTGGATCGTTGGCCCTTCACGGATTTGTGTATAATTATATTGTTTTTACATGATGAGATCCATCAAATTCTTATTAGCCTGAGCCTGTGGAAGATAACTACTTCAAGGTACTTTGGAGGAATCATCTTTGAGGACCTCCCTTCTTCAACTATTGCAAGTGGCATCTCCACATTTGGTGTAGAGACATGCAATTCTTTGAATCTCAAGATATAAACTAGAGCGGGGTGAATAGGCTATTCGGAGAATTTCTTTGTTAACAGTATGTAGTCATGTGTTGGCTAGTATGCAACTATTTTACAATGAACTTACAGAACCAGTCTGTAGTCAAGATCTTATTCCTTTAGACTAATCTTTTTGTGTTCAATAGTGAATCTAATAGTTCTCAATTTAGAATGAAAAAATAGTAAAGGATACAACAATTTATATTAGTTCAAACAGTCATTGTCAAATGATCAATGAAAGCTTAGTCCACTCTTTCCTTGCGGACTAGTTTAGCCAAGTCAAGAGAAGAGTTCATTATCTCTTTGTTTATGGCTTACAAAGAAACCCCGTTTATAAGCTTTACAAAAAGTGCTAAGGTAAAAAACCTAGATCCTTGCACATATAACTCTGACTTTGATGTAGATTTTGTTCTTCAGGTAGACTAATAAACTCTTTCCTTCAAATCTCTAATCCAGCACATGAGAATGATTACATAATGATTTTGGGAGATTTTTAGCTTGCCAAGGTTTCTCATAATCATCGTCAACCTTCTCTGTCTGGAAGGAATTGCCTTTTATAGGGCTTAGAGGATTAGAACCCATGATTTTACTAGTTGATGTTGATAATTTTCTGTTTGTCTTCTATACTATCCTCAGTGATATTGATAGGTTTCCTTCACAACAATCTTCAATATCGTAAAGTTTTTCAAACCTCAATTTTTTTATGAGACCATTTTTCAGATCCTCATCTATTCACAAATCATACCTACTATGTTAGGTCCACAGGTTCAACCTAGAGAGGGGTCAATAGGTTGATTCAACTTGTTTCAGTTGAATGCAACGGATTTGTTGCTTTGAACACTAATGTTCTTTGCATACTACTAGGGTAATCTACAGCAGAGACTTAAACTGTGTAACTTTGTCTATGTTTTGCTATAGTAATTAATTTCTAACAAATCTAGAACATCAAGCAACGAAAGGGAATAAAACACATGATTTATATTGGTTCAAACAGTCGTTATCAACTGATAATTGAGAGCTTAGTCGAATCTTCCCTTGGTGATCAGTTTAATCAATCCAAGAGGTGATTTCACTATCTTCTTGTTCATAGCTTATAAGATAATCTCTTTTACAAACTAGCTCACTTGTCAAAAGGTTAAGAACCTAGATCTTTGCATAAATCCTTCACTGGACTCTACTGTAGCTTTTGTTATTCTATGTAGACTATTGAACCCTCTTCCTGTTTTATAGGCTGAGAGAATGAACCCATGACATATGTACAGGAACTGATGTGACAGTTGGTCACACATGAGCCTCAACTGATATTGACAGCTCACCTTTTTCAGATCCTCGTACTGTCATATTCTGAACCTCAAATCTTTGATTTGACTGATTCTCAAACCTTTGACCCAACCTCAGCAACCATCTCTGCTGCATTCCAGTCCGCTGCACCTTAGTCTACACTCAGTACTGTTGAGACCTCGTCTACACCCAGTCCCTGCTGTAACCTTATCTGTATCCAGGTCTGATGCAATCTATGCATTATTGTGTTGGTCCTCATCTGCAAGTTCAATCCTAGATCGTGAAGCATTTGTAAGTCTTTTGTTGCCCATACATGTCTTAGTTGCTTAGCCAAGATCCTCTGTAGTAGTTTGCATCTGGTGGCCCATATAATGCTCTCCATCTATGACCGTTTACTCTCTAGCATCTGATCTAGACTACAGCTACATACCTAATTTTCACCTTAAATACACTAACAACATCATGGCTAATACTCCTAAGTTTTGTACATCAGTTTCTATACAAGGGAAGGGATTGCATATTCCTATCATACTATATTCTCTAGTATGCTACGCTTCTATCTTTACTGCAAGCCAGATCTGCTATACCTAGTATACCGTATTTTGTGACATGGTCTTGATCTTGAGACTTTGATCCTAGATCCTAACAGATTTGGGATTTATTTGATGCCCATATTCATCCCAAACACTTATCCAAAACCTTTTAATGTAGTCTATGATCCTCTTCTACTCTACTGCATGCTTTCAACATTGCATCTAATTATTCTAGTTCTTAACTTAAGTGATTGACAATGAATATATCATAATCTAGAGTTTTGTTCATCTATTTCAATATAAGGGGAGAGGATTGTACATTCTTAACAATAATAACAAAACTCCAATTTGAAACGGAAAGATCACTACTACTACTTAAAAACTTACAAAGAAATTGTTTTTAAAGAAATTTTCTGAAACAAAATGTTTAGAAAGAAAGTTTTAAAGATTACTAGGAGTTATAAATAATTGTGAAAGAAGTTATCTTCTTTTCCAATGATCTCTATGACCTCTATACCCTTCTCCTTGGCTATGTTTATGCTCGTCTGTATGCTGTTCACATTCATGCCTTGGGGAATCTGATCTATCCCTATGGTTCTCCCTTGACCTAGATCTTTTCTTGTGCCTATTATGTTTATTATTTTCCTTATCTATGTTGCTAGTAGCTTCCCCCTGAGATTTTGAAAGTTCCTTGGAAGTCCTTTTTCTTTTCTGGATGTCCTCCCCTGAGCAATAGACTCCTTGTCTTTTCTTTTTTTTTTTCCATATCCTTATTTCTGTATCTTTCTCCCCCTTGTCTACATCCTTGTCATCCTTTTGTTATTATCATTGGGGTGGAGTGGAGGATCTCTGAGCCTTGAGTTCTGTCGTGAGATCTTCAATGGCCTGTTTGAGAACTTGAAGTTCTGAGTTGGTGGCTGCCTATGTTGTGTGAGCTCTATTGATCTCAACCTGGACCCTACTCTCCAAAAGCTTGGATATTTGGTCATTGTTGGCAATGTGTTGTGCAAGTTGAGTTTGGGTGGTCTGTAGAGCTGCTTGAAGAGATCAAACTTAAGCAGTTTGAGAGCTCCTGAGCTGATTGACAGCTGAGGCATGTCTAGAGTGCTATTGTAAGTCGGTAGTGTTGCTTTTGTAGACTTCTTTCATGAGGTATTGACCAAATATACCCATCATCTCATGAATGTCTGCAAACAACTTGGATTTTTCTTGTTTCTTAACCTCCAGCTTGTCTGCAATTGGCTAGAGATTTTCAATCAAGTCATAAAAGGCATCCTCCTTCCAGCTATGCATATCATGAATGCCATGCTGTAGTTGGAGGTGTCTTTGATCGATGGTGAAGAGGTCTGTTTCTTGTTTAGGATATTGAGGTTTCTCTGACAACCACAATATAATCTTTGGTTATTTATGAGATATAGATCATCTACCTTCATCAAATGCTTTCCTTGGACTTTTTACAGCCATTCTGGGAGTCATTCGCATGTTGGAGGTTGATCCATGCAGTAGGGCCTGTTTAAAGCCTACTAATGGTGGATCTACTGTATTAATAGGGATTCCGAATGTAGACATTGGAGTGATGGTGATGTTGAGGGGAGAGACCATTTGATCAATGGTTTGTTGGTGGTGTTGTGCTCCTTGGGAGATAAGATCCCCACCCAAGAGACATTCTATAACTTCCTTCATGGTCATGGCACTAGAAGTCACTTCCTATGCATGTTTAGGTGTTAGAGGGGCCTCCTCTGCTACAGTCAGGGCTTGCGATCCTTCATCCCTAATTATGATGATCTCTCCTAGCCGAGGTGCTACTTCTGAATCCTTTGGAGAGGATATATGGCTAATTTCAAGATCCGGAGTTTCATTTGTATCTTTTATTATTGCCTCATCTACAGGATCCTGAATGACCTCTCTTGTAGTCTTCTTGTCTCCAACGTCTACAGATTTCTAACATCTTGCTCTTCAATCATTGCTTCCTTTCGATTGACATGATCCTCTATGGAATCATCTTTTTGTAGTGGTTGGTTCCACAACTTCTTGAGCCTATACTTCAGTCTTCTTATCCTTTTGAATGGCACTTTCCTTAGCTACTTCATCTATCATGGGGACGTCTATAAGTTCTGGTGGTCTGCCAGTAGTAGGTCAAGAGAGATAATTGTAAATCTCCTTAGTGTCCAAACACATGTTTTTCCACCAACCTTTTCAGTTCTACCTTAACTTCCTCAAAGTATACAAACTCAATTTTTTACAAATGAGCAATAGAAATTCTTATAAACTTGTCGACAGAGTTCTTGATCTCAAGGGTTCCGTTGAACAAGATGTAGGCCTGGTTAGGCCTCTTTTTCTTTCTTGACTCTTTCCTACGGATTTGAGCTAGTTGTTCCCTCTCAAAAGCATTTAGGTGGTCAACTATGCGAAGCTCAGCATTGCTACTATCGGGGTTCATACTCTATCTGATGGTAAGGCCAAAGGGGATAAGCTTGAGCCTTTTGGTAGTGCCCTTTCTCTTTGGAGAAAACTTTTTCTTTTTTTCTGAACTGATCAAGTATGGCCTCCCACTCTTGATAGCCTAGAAGTTCCCATGTCTTTGTAATGTGTCTTGTTACTCTTGTTTTTACGACTAGGACCCTCTTTAGAGTTTCATCAATCACTCCTTTATCAGCTGTTGTTGTAGGTTATATTTCCCCTTCTCTTGTTGGTGTTGTGGTTGACCATATTGCAATTACAGTAGAGGTTGTCTCTGTCTTCATACTTGTGAGCTCCATGCCTATAGTCGATGTTGGGATGATTGTAGTAGTGGTAGCTGTTGTTTTGTCTAATGCAACGTTGTCTGAGGTGATGATTCTTGGTGCAACTGTTGTTGTTATAGGTTGATGAGATTGAATTCTCCTTCGATCTGCTTCTTTATCCAAGATCTCCTTTTTGTTGCATCCTTTAGCAAGCAGCTCCCTTCGTAGCTGAGCCATTGGTCCTTCTTAAACCTTTGAATAGTCTGGTTGAGCCTGCTTGATAAGAACCATCAGGTTCTTATCTGCCCTAGCGTTTAGAAATTCCAGTGTGAGGTTAGAATCATGAAATACTACTATTGCAGGGTACTTGGGAGGCATCATTTTCGAAGACCTCCCTTCTTCTATTATGGCAAGGGACATTTCCATATCCGGTATAGAAATAGAGACTATATCACCAACTGGACCTCCATCTGAGGTTTCTAGCGAGGTTTGAACTCAGTTAGGTGTTGTTTTGGGATGTTTCTTAGCATCTTCATCAAATCTTTCATCCTCAGAAGTAGTCGAGGCCTACTTGTCTACACCTAGTTTGTGGGCAGCAGTGTCCCTCATGGTTGAGTGACTTCTTCCTCAAACGTAGTTTCCATCATAAGATGCTTTGATATGTTTGAGGTAGCCTCCTCTGCTTCCTCAGACTCCTATAGCACCAACTTCCTCCTGGCCTGCCTTGAAGATTTTGTGGTTATCTTCTTTTGCTGTACTTTTTGTTTTGCAACAGGAGCTTTTATAGGCTGGACCTCTCCAATTTAGGTCTTTGCTGCAGGGATCTTCGTTGGAGCTTTCCCTTTTGTCTCCATTTCCTTGTCAACCACTGCCTTCAAAGGTTGTTCTGAGGCAAGGGAAGTAGTCTGCATTGCCTTTCCTTTCTTGGAAAACCTTTGGGATGTTTCCCAATCTTTGACATATCTTTGACAAAGATATTTCTACCCCTGTTTCTTGGATCAGTTCAGCTATCTCCTTGACATCTTCCGGTTGATCATTGAACATATCAAAATCAAGTGTAACTCTAGTTTGCTGTTCTACTTTCTTCTTGGTATCCTTTTCCTTCTTTGATTGAGAAGGACATTGCTGGATTTGAGTCCTCTCCGATGAGGTGATGAGCTAGAAGGAGTGTTGGCAATTTTCATAAGTGTTTTGCTTTGAAAGTTGATAGGTTAGGAGTGAAAGTGTGAGTTTAGAAAAGTGAGGGATTTGTAGTAGAGCCTAAGATTTTGTAATAGAGCGTAAGTGTGTGTGAGAGAGAGAAAATGTTAAAGAGATTTAAGTCTTAAAGTATTTGGGTATTTATGGGAAAATAAATGTTACCTTTTGTAAATCTCAAAAAGTAAAAGTTGTATTTCATTTCATGAAAACAGTCACTTTTCTTACCGTTATGAAATTGAGACACAGAAAACTGTAACATTTTTTTCTTTGCAAAAATAGAAACGCAATAAGGGGTTTAAATGATAGCCCGTATCTCACTATGCAGTGGAGTGCAATAGAGTATCTTGGCCTTATTCATTTAAATCAATCATATTCAATTCACCCCTAAATTGGGTAAATTTGCTCTTATCAAGATATTTTGTAAAAATATCCATAATTTATGTTTTAGTAGGAATAAATTTCTATTTAATATGATTTTTTTGCGTATGATCCCTACTAAAATGGTATCTGACACCAATATGATTGGTCCTTGAGTGAAAAATAGGATTTTCTGAAATCACAATTGCAGACATGTTATCGCAAAAGATTGGAACTTTCATCATTCTCACTTATTGATACTCCCTATAGATCTTGAAGCTCTTGTTGTTTTTCTTCTAATTTTCTAATTGCATGTTTTATTTGCTCCTCCGTCACTTCTTTGAAAACCCTTCTCTTCGATATGTGCAAGTATGCCTTCAGATCTGACATCAAATTTCCATATCGTTCGAACAGATGATCATACATCTTATGCTCTTCATCTTCAGATGATCATACATCTTATGCTCTTCATCTTCAGATGGTCTTATATTGTCATTATCATTGAAAAGGTTGATGATGTTCCATACACTTGGAGTCTCACTCCCACATACCTGACATCACACATACCACACGTCCCATTGAAATATTTTTTGTAGTATATATATACATATATATATATATATATATATATATATACTACCTTGCACGTTGCGCAATTTTTTATATGTTAAATAGTAATGTTGTTGATAATCCTTTTATATGTTAATGTGTTAATTGAATTATATATTTTTGTGTTGATTGTGATTTTGTATATTTATATATTTTTATTTTGATTTTGTGATGTTGTCTTTTTATTAACTTTGTTTTGTATGTATATATATAATAGTTGTAGGATTCTTCATAATCTTTTTTTATGAGAATAGTTGTGTTTATGTGTTTTTATTTTTTGTTATAAAGATTGCAATTTTTTATTTTTTTAATAGAATTTAATATTTAAAAAGATTCAGGGACATTTGAAAATATTGATGGCATCCTATAAGGTCCCGTGATCTTGAAGTCTCACAATAATTATATATAATAGATTTATTTTGATTTTGAGATGTTCTATTTTTATTAATGTTGTTTTGTATGTATATATATAATAGTTGTAGTTTTTTTCATATTCTTTTTTTATCGGAATAGTTATGTTTATGTGTTTTTAATAATCTATTTTTTGTTGCAAAGATAATAAAGTTTTTAATTTTTTAATAAAATTTAACATTTGAAAAGATTAATGACGTCCATATCTTGATGTCTCACATCTCGACGTCTCACAAAATGATTTTATATATTTACACATTCTCTCTTCATTTCATACTATACACAACACTTGTGTAATTAAATCGTCTCGAAATATAAGTAATATATCTTATTTAATAACCTTTTTAACATAAAAATATACCAAATCAATCTCATCAGCTGCCGTACATTCATTATCTCTTCTCACAACTACTACAATAAAACTCATTATCTCTTCATCAAATTTCATAAAAATTTAACACAAACATAAATTCACGTGTCGGGTCAATACAATTTTTATATTATGGAACGGAGGGAGTATAATATATATATATTTATATATTACTTCCTTGCACGTTGGGCATGTTTTTAATCATCATTTTTTATATGTTAAATAGTAATGTTGCTTATGATCCTTTTATATGTTTATATGTTAATTAAATTATATATTTTTATGTTGATTGCGATTTTGTATATCTATATGATTTTATTTTGATTTTGTGATGTGTTTTTATTAACGTTGTTTTGTATGTATATAGCTTGTAATAGTTGTAGGATTCTTCATAATCTTTTTTTATGAGAATAATGATTGTTTATAACTTTTGTAAAAAGTACAATAAAATTTAACATTTGAAAAGATTAATCGCACTCACAAAATGATTTTGTGTATTTATATATATAATAGATTTTTCATATCTGAAAATCAAATCTAATCCTTTGATTTTGTAATCAATTTATGATTCTAATTCTCATCTATGCTTGTCCTAATATCACACTGATCGGGGTTATTTTTAACCATAATAATATTACATTGACATGAATTTACAACCTAAACCTTAGCCATTTCTCACTCATTATATCTAATCTATATTAGTTAGACAATCACCACTAATTTCATTATCTAGATAAAGTAAGGATAATATAATTTCAGTAATTATTTACACAATCTCTGTGGGTTCGACAATCCAGTATTTATTTACCAATTATTACACGACCAGTGCATTTGTTGTTTACCAGTTGAAAAATAAACACGTAGTAAATCCATCAATAGAATCATCACAGATAGATCTAAAATATCAAATAACATTTAAAAACAATCACACGCGTAGCGAATATTATTCACGATGAATACACAATTGGATATATTGGATCGGTGCAACTAGAACATCAATATTTTCCTGTCAGTAGATGTAGATGAACTAGTTGATACTTATAGATAATATGTCCCAATTATTGGACCTACTAATCACGCACTAACAAATATCTGCATAACTCATATTTACCAACCCCATATTGGATTAAATCAGAGCACCTATGTCTCCCTTAACCAGACCAACAAATTAGCCCAGTTTTAATTGGACAATAATTAATAAAATCCATATATTTATAGAGTAAATCTAACAGAGTTTTCAAGGCTCGGACACTACGACCACTGTGATCTCTGAAGGCGTCAGTCTCTCCTGGTTCAGATTAGCCATCTCCATGACTACCTCTTGATCACAATGCCTCTATGTAGTACTCGAGTTGACATGTTCCTGTAAAGGCATCGATAGGTTCAGATTAGGCATCTCAATGACCACCTGATCTTGATCACTATGCCTCTGTGTAGTACTCGAGCTGGCATGTCCATGTAAAGAAGTTGACGGCTCTCCACGGCTAGATAGGTTCAGAGGACATCCAGTTTGCGGTGAGTAGGCGCCACAGTAGCTCGAGGGAGTTTGTGGATCGGGAGCATGTGGTGAGTTCAGAGCAACAGATGCATCGTGAACATCGGATCTTCGAAAGGTATGAGAATTAAGATTTGGTTGGTCAAAAATTTTTAGCAGCTCTTTTGTTCTCGCCCAGGATGTCCTGTTGGCATCCGCATTTAACCATGAGCTTCTGTGCTCGTAAAGGAACCGCACGATGAATGCAATGAGAGCCACAACTGCCGCTAACCCCGTTATCATGAACAAGCCCCAGAAGCTATCTAGATCAAGACTAGTCGAGGAAATGGAGGCGCTTGTATCAGCACAGTTTTCTTGTGGCCCGAACCATGCATTCTCGATTTCCACCATCTTACCTCCTTCAGTCACATTCAAGATTGCACGTGAAATATCCGATACTAGAGGGGAACCGATTGGAAAGACCAACCAAGTGGTGAGGTATTCCATACCTCTTGAGGGCATTTGAAATAACCTCTTTATCATAAATACTATCCCCTTCGTCTCAGTTAAATATTCCATTTTCCCTTGTGAGTGGGTTTTGATTATGGGTCGGTTAAGATGGAAAAAATAGAGTAGAATGTGAGTACGTGATGAGAGAAAAAAATAATGATGATGAAGGTAATGTGACATCAAGATATTAGAGTTTTTTAGGCATTTAAAACTTATCATATATACAAACGTTATAATTTATATGAAACGGTCATATTTAATAATGTGTCATAGTTTATGTGGGACGGAGGTTTATAACTGGTCGTATACATTTCGCCCTTCGCACAATCTGCACTTCGCAGAATTGTGTAGGTCCGTTGCTCCCCTTTGCTTATGACTACAGTAAGGATAAGAAGAGTGGAATATAGGACACTTACAAAGCCAAACCCATCTGTCTTATATGTTGGTGGAACCGTTGTATATTTCGAGCAGTGTGATGCAAGAAACAACTTTAAGTATGGGATCTCACCGAATGCTGCTGCGATCCCACCATTTTCGCTTCCTTTAGTCAAAAGTGCATCTAGTTCTTCAGCAGATTTAAAAGGTCTGAGCCTCGACTCGTCGAAACCCATCTGCTTCAAAAGCCCCAAGATAAAGGATGCTCCTGCGTATCCTACATATGCCTTTTGTTTGATCAGCTCATTCACATCAGTGACTGCAGGTCGTAACTGATCAACCGTGAGCATCGACGCCAAGCTAGCTGTATAACTCTGGGTCAGGATGAGGAGGAAGAATATCCAGATGATTACAACAAACCTTGTCAGATTGTTGAATACATGCTGACCTGAAGTTGATAGATGAAAGAATCAATTCACAACCTTACAATAATATCCACAAAATAGTATTGACGAGTGACGGTAGACAAGTAATCAAATCACCAAAGACTTTCAGGTTATCAAAATGAGCAGCAAAGAGACTTGAGGCTCACCATGTGAGAAAACCATTGTAGAAAATGAGTAGAATAGGCTATTGCCTACTTGGTTTTGTGGCTGCCCTCGAAAATGTGGATTGATCCTATGTTCAAGTACCCAAATGACAAAAGCGATGAATGCAAAGAATAAGAAGCTTGTAATCCATAACTTCGAAGACAAGGGCCTCAAGAAGATCCACGCCTTCCGCTTATTATTCTCTCTTACTGGCACAACCATGTTTACGCCAGATTCAGTGTATGGCAATGTGAAATCTACGTATAATGATCTGTTAGCAATAATGGTCGTGTCACCGACCACTGCGTCGTACTTCTGCAGCGAACCAGAAAACAAATAAATGTTAATGTTGGTATGAGAGCTATCTGTGTCACAGCTGGGGGATTCAAACTGATGAATCCAAAAGCAGTGAATCTAATCTACCATATGGCATTAGTTAATCCAAAAGCCAAATGTAATGAAAGTTGATACCTTGAGGTAGACTTGATAGATCAGATCATCGTAGGTTCCTGCTGTCTCACCATCAGATTTCTCGAAGGGAACATACTCAAATGGGACCGCATACGGCAGCTTTGCAATAACTGCCTCGAATACATCAATGCAGTATCCAGTGACCGAGGTCGAGTTGGTGCTAGGATCCTTTTTGATTGTCACAAACTGAGTGAAGCCAGTCTTCACTGGGACGCCAATCCGCAGCTTCTTCCCACTAGTCGGAATAACCCAACCCTTGGGCACAGATGTGCTGTCTCCGGGCCATACGATGGCTCCCAGATTGGCCTTCGAGGTAGAATATGCTCCTGTTTTTTCATCTCCTGAATTCAGATGTCGAACTATTCCACTATTTTTAGTCCAAAACCCGATTTCCT
>LIEC01012603.1:0-46981 GCA_001925005.1 Drosera capensis | reverse complement strand
AGATGGAAGATTTTTTACTTAATAAGGAAGAGGCGTAAAGAACTGGATCCCTCATTATTCCTATTAAATCATAAATAAAGAGTAATAGCTAAGATTATTAAATAGTAATAAAATAATTTCATAAATTTTAATTTAGCAATTTTTCAGTATTTTGAAACTTTTCATATCATTCTTTTTTCTAACTATGTCAAGGTAAAGAAAGCTCTCTTTAACTTAATCCTATAATTTTCTATAGAAATGATATCCAAAAAATTACATCCAATACGATTTGAACCTATACCAAAGGTTTAGAAGACCTTTGTCCTATCCACTGTAATGGATAGGACGCTTTTCATTCTGAATGTGAAAAATTGGTATAGATAAACAAAAAATTAGATTTAAAACTTATATTTTGCTAAAATTACAAATAATGTTTAAATATTAATAATATGTAAAAATTCATAAATTAATATCGAAACTGATATCATTTAAATTAATATAAATGAATCAGATTTTACACTGATAGGTTTTTCAGATGCAGATTTTGCAGGATGTATAGTTGACAGAAAGAGTACAAGTAGATCATGTCAATTCATTGAATCAAGGCAAATATCATGGTTCATCAAAAAGCAGACTACTCTGTCTACCTCTACTGCAAGGGGGATTTCAATCTACATTACATCAGACGACTTCGCACAATACTTCAACCTTGCAAATAAAGATTGAAGGATCATTCCACCAGACGTTTGTGACGTTGGGAAGGCAAGCCATGCTAAGCCAAGAAAGGTGGCTGGGAGGAATAAGAACAATGAAAAAGTTCTTGTCAAAAGGACACAAGCTCCTTGCAGACATAGTAAAGAAGGTCATTCTTTCCAGGGAATTCAGTAAAGATCAGATTATAATTGACCAGCATGAGATAATGTATGTAATCCTTACAAAAACCATAGTTAACTGGGCAAATTTACTCATGTATCATCTTGCCAAAGCCATACAAGCAAGACAACCACTGTTTGGAAAGATAACCTTCTGAAACAGAAACTGAAGCTTTCTGAAAAGGAAGGGAGACCATGGACCATTGCCAAATAGCTTGATGTCAAGAAAACATAGGCAAACAGCCTATTGGACTAACAAGGAAGACTGCAGCAGTGTAGACCTGATTAGGATCATTTTTACATGAATTCATCTTTATTTTACTTAGTAATTTTTTGGTTAATTGAGTGTAAAAGCTAAATATATGCGATTAACAGGCACAAAATGAATCCATAATCTCAGGTTCATAAAATTGATGGTATGTTTACAATATTAGCAAAATAATAGATATTTCTCTATTGAATGTTTACAGATACAAGGTGCTGGCCCAAATAAAAGATACAAGAAATTAGGGAAAACCAAATCCAGCCCAAACAACCAAGCCCAAAGTGATTGAATCCCAAACTCCAACAAGCCAAATACATAAATTCAACAATCTAGCAGCCACTAACATCATGCGTAGCAGCCATCGCCATCACGCCCGCCGCATTCAACGCCGCCACTCAACACTCAAACGTCGTTTACACGTACCAAACAACTACAATCCACCACCAACGCACAACAATCCAGCAGCAAATATTGAAGAGATCATGCACAGTCAACAAAAATGGAGTCACGCCAAATCAATCCAGTAAATCGACGCAGCCATGACAAAACTCATCTCATGCGCATTCAACATTCGACAAGGATAAATTGTTATGAATTCATCTATAAAAGGCAAGAGGGATACAGAGAACAATATACTATAAATAAAGGGGGATTACATTGTAAAATCTAACACCTAACACTAAATCAAACCTAACCTCAACTATTGTCGCCACCAGACAGAGGAGGAGGACGACGAAATGAGGCGGGGCTGCGGGAGAGGCGGCTTGCGCTGCGACTGTAAAGGGTGAGGCCAGGGTGGCTAGGCAAACGTGAGGCGAGGCTGCGGTTGCGTAGCTGAAGGACGGCTGCCGGTGTACGGCAGCAGTGGCTGGGGCTGCATGCGACGGTGTGGCTACGACGGCAGTGGCTGGGGCTGAAGGAGAAGGAAGTGTGGCGGCTAGTGGGGGAAAAGAAAAGAGGAAGAAGGAAGGAAGGAGAAGAAGGAATTAGGGTTTGAGGTTGGGCTTTTAAGCCCAACAATAGGCCTAGGCTTATTATCTACTCCAACCGGCCCAACAACATCAATTCGGGCCCAACTAATTATTAGTGCAATTTTTCCTTATTATTTCATGTTATTTGGTTGATTGAATGATATGTTTTGTTCTTCAAACATTAAAATAATGAATTAAATTTCAAAAGGCTAAGGTAAAGGTTTGTTAAATTCATAAATATGCATTATTATTAACTTATGATCAATATAGCTCATGATTAAGTGGTTATTATGCTCTTAATATTTTCATAATATTGATCACCTTTTGAATGATATATGTCATACAATTGAGACCGAAAGGAGATATTGTATGAATGCTCAAGTAATTAATACCGTGGATTAAGTTGATATAGAAATATATGACTTGATACATACAGCAGTTATAGACATAGATGTTATATTCCTATGTTGAAAACTAAAAGGATTTCACAAAACTTAATGCGTTAGCGTTTTCCTAAATTTATATTAGAAATAATATGGGTTGTTAAACAATAATAGCGTTAATATTGCTCGAGAGAGTGAATATTAATGGTTTCAGGAAATCCTATTGTTACATGAGAATATAAGTCATAGCCATAATAATATTATGTTGAAGTGAATTTGCAAACCTAAGCCTTAGTCACTTCTCACTCATTATATTTAATCTGTATTAATTAGATACTCACCAATTATTTCATCGTTTAGATAAAGCAAGGATAACATAATTTCAGTAATTATTTACACAATCACTATGGGTTCGATAATCCGGTCTAGATAAAGCAAGTAAGCTTTCAAGAGATTAGGGAAAGACCTCGAGCTGAATTCAAATAGAAGCTCGTTGTAGAAGGATATACCCATGATGAAATAAGGGCAATAGAGGCCAATCTGTTATCCTTGCAGACTGAACCTGCTCACCCTCTCTCACAATCAGACCTCTTGTAGCAGAGCCAACAACAACAACAATAATCGTTCTAATCACCAGTAGTGGAATGGACACTTCAACTATTACAGAAGACCAACCAACAACTGCAATAGTAGCATTGACAACAACAACAGCAACAACTCAGGAAAGGCCTTCTCCTGAAAAGATCATTGACATAGCCATACAGACGATCAAAGCAGTAGATGAAAGTCTACTGCAGCAGAAAGCCAGAGACACTCAACTCCTTGTTGAAAGAAAACAAGCTGAGATGCAGAAGAAGGCTCAAAGTGAAGAAATGATTAAAGAGTTTGTGGCACAATACAAACTGCCAATCAAAAGGCCAACAGAGCAGCAAGAACAACAAGGTCATCAAGACCAAAGTTGATTCCCCAAAGGCCATGGGAGGACATTATTGGAATGATTGAAGGAGAGATCCATCAAATGGCTTAACTTTATTAGAAGCAGAAGGCTAGTAGGTCAACAAGACCAAAGGAAGCACACATTCTCATCAATTGGACACTGGAATTCAAGGACTCTACCTTGAAAACAACCAGGCTAAGGCATGCAATCCTTAGACCTATTGATTTGTTAACTCCCCTGTAGTCGAAGGTGAGCTATAGAAGATCTTAAATAAACATGTCCAAACTGCAACTGAGGAGATATATGAATATCTCTCTAGACCTGACCCGGGAGAACATCAGCCATCAAGAGATGATGGTGATGATGATGATACTCAACAGCATCCTAATGCTCAACAGGATGATGATGGTGATGAAATAATCGATCAAGTTGCAGAAGAAGGAGTGGAGGTGTAGAAGACAGTAGCTGAGACCGTAGCAGCAGAGACTTTTACAAAAGAATGCAGCAGAAGAACCTGTAGATGAGCCCGCTAAAGCAAAGGAGTCTTCAACTGAACAAGAGCCACCTACAATGGAGACTGCCATGAAACCAGCCGTTGAGGAACCTATAGCACCAGAAATTACAGAAGAAGATCAAGCTGAATGCTCAGCAAATAAATCCGTAGCAGAAACACCGGTGATCATCGCTCTTGTAGCAGAAGAGACACATGATGACACAGCTGAAGGACAAGCCACTCAACAAACCATAGAAGAACTCCCTGTCATTCAGAAAGACTCACCTCCAGCTGAAGTCACATCCAGAGAAGCCCCTACAACTACAGAAGAATTAACCAACACTACAGCTGAGACAAAAGATGTAGACGACTCCAACCAAGTTACAACTAAGGCACAACAAGCAACTCTATCTCGAGACATTCAACACATTGTATTTACTCCACCATCCTCATTTGGGCTAGCACAAACAGAAGCAAATATACCCTCTGTAGTACCAGAACCTATGTATAGTGGGACCTCTGCAACCAGAATGACACCAACGACAATCAAGAATGTGAAGGAGGCATTTGAAGAACATGATATTCACATCCTTTCTGTTCAGCCATATCAACAAGGCCAAAGAATCCCTTTCTCACCCTTAGAAAACACCACACAATACAGACTGCGTCAGCTTGATCAAGAAATCTATGGTATGCACTCATGAATCAGGCTTGCTTTTCACTATCTACTTGAAACCTTGTAGCCAATTGCAACAGATTTAACAGAAGAAAAGAAAATCATAAAGAACACCTTTGAAGACTTTGGAAGCACCCTAAGTAATTTAGCAGCAGGTGTTATTGACCAAATGAAGAAAGCAAAATCAATGAATCTTCAACATCAAAGGATCAGCACCTCCAACTTCAACAAATTCAAAGGTCAACACACTTCTAAACTCTGAAAGCTCTGCATACTACCAAGAAGCAGATTAATGAGCATATACGCATAAATGATACCAAATTCGATCTTCTCGAAACCAAACTGCAAGTAGTTCAAAGGAACATCTTCTCTGAACTCAAAGCCGTCCGAACTGCTCTTGAAGCACTAACCTTCACCCTAAATGCTAACAAAAAGAGGGAGATGCCATCTGAAGAAGACTCCAAAGAAGGCTCCAAGGAAGACTGCAGCTGAGCAGCAGAGGATCTCATCTAAAACTCAAGGAGAGAAGTCATCTGCAGCAAAGAGGAAAAGCTCCTCTGAACAGGGAAGGGAGCAGTCTGGTAAAAGGTCTAGGCATCACAAGGAGGAATACTATGAAGAACGCAGACAACACTACAAAGATTCAAAGGAAAAGCATTGTAAGCGCAACAGAGAAACTGAGGAAGAAAGAAGGCATAAGCGCAACAAAGGAAAGGAGCACTAAAGGTAAGCTTGAAATTGTTAAATTACTCCTTTTTGTAATTATGATGTTTTTTGTTTTAAAGATAGTGTAATTAAGTTGAAATTAGTTTCAACAAAAATGTATCTAAACAGTTAGACAAGATAGTGTACTTGTTGTATTACATAGAAGTTTTTGTTAGCATCAATTTAGGGGAAGATTGATAGAAATTGATGTAACAAACCTGAGATGTATTAGTCATAATGTAGTTAGTGTGTTTAGGCTAGAAGTCAAGTAGATAGTGACAGTCTTGGTTGGATGTCAGTGAGCAGGCGGTTGCACATGTATGGACATCGTGCAAGCCACCACATGTAGACTACTACAGAGGACTTTGGATGAACAACTATTGCATTCATAAACAACAAAAGAATGTCAAAGTCTCGATGATCTTAGGAAAAGCTTGCAGACAAGGACCAACACAGAATGCATCAATGTGTAGCAGATCTGAGTGCAAACCAGAGTTGCAGCAGAGACTGTGTATAAACTAGGGTTACAGTATGGGATGTAGACTAGGGTTGCAGTAGAGACTGAGTGCAAGCTAAAGGTTGCAGCAGAATGGGTGCAGCAGAGGATGGTTACTGGTGGATGGGTCAAAGGTTTGGAGTCAGTCAAACAGAGATTTGAGTTAAAGTAGCAACGGCATAAATTCTGAAGATAGTGGACTGCCAGCATTCTGAAGATCGTGAGGGACACGAGTGGCAAGGTGTCATTCGAACCATAGGTTCGTTCCTTGAGCCTTTAAAAGGGAACTGTTGAGGCTTATTGTAGTAATGCTGTTGAACAAGGATGGAAAGAAAAAAGAGTGCAAAGCAATTAGAAATCCAGAGATTACTCAAGAAAGCTAAATCGTGAAGATATAGTGAAGAGAGTGTCACTAATCTGCAGAAGAACAAATCTTGCAGCAGAGTCCAAAGTTTGGATTTATGCAAAGTATTTAGGTTCTTTATCTTTTGTACAAGTTAGACAACTTCTAAAAAGGAAGTTTCTTGTAAACTCAAACAAGAAGATAGTGATACTCACCTCTTGGCTTGACTACACTGATCACCAAGGGAAAACTGGACTAAGCTCTCTATTATCATTTGATATCGAGTGTCTGAACCAGTATAAATACTGTGTCTATTTATTGCCTTTACTGTATTGATATTTAGAATTGTTAGAAACAAATCATTACAGCCAAACAGAGATAAAACTCAAAGAGTTGTAATTCTCTAGTATAGAGATCACCAACTGTCATCTGCAGACTACCTAAGTAGTCTACATAGAAGAGTGGTCTGCAAAGAACTAGTATTCCGCATCAAAAGTTTGAATAAATTTTTGAAATAACCTATTCACCCCCCTTTAGGTTGAAACTTGAACCTTACAGGTTTGGAAGCAACGGGCAAAACCAACCCCTTATTATTGGGTGGGTAAAATCTTTGTATGACATATCCTAAAACTTTAGGTCAAATTCATTTGTGGATCATCTTTTTCGGGGTGAATCTGACCTTCTTTCCTATGTATTTTTTAGGCTTTTGGGTATGCCACGTCGTATTCTAAATTATCCAGATGCTTACGTGACCTAAAGCCTAACGTCCTTGAAAAGAACCATTTCATTGTCCTCTATTGAACGTCTAAGAATACTAAACAAATATCATTTTTGAATGTCTAAGAAAAGCATTCATTATGTTCATTTTCTATAAATATGAACGTAACTTTAAAATAAACGAAAGAAAATGAAAATGATAGGATCTTTAATCATAAAAAAAGAGATAGAATTAATTGCAAGGCGCTTTGATCTTGATAGGGATTTACGAAGAGCAGCACCTTACGATGTTTATGGCCAATTGGATTTTGACGTACCAGTAGGAACCAGAGGGGCGACAACATGGAGCCGAGACTCCTTCCTCTTGCAGAGTAGGCAAAGCATTGTAACCGTAATGAAAGTTTAAATCAAGTACCATAAGAAATGGTTGACTCTGAATCCGAATTGGTTTGAATCGAGAATGAAAGATTTTCTCTAAACAAGACAGGATCCGTCAACAAGAAATCCCAAAATGAAGGGTTTTGCACCACTTTATCTATCGCAACCCTTCAAGGATGACAAGTGCTCAGGATGAAGTGGGTATGGAGAGCTCAAGATTGATGGAAATACCGGTGGTTCTAATAAAAAGAATGCAATCAATGCCGAGATTCCTAGACCAATGCCAATTGACTCTACGGCCACAACAGGTAGTCATTCTAGTACTACTCTTGAGTTCCAAACTGATTCTTTTGAGAATATGTATAATGAGCAATTGAAGAAGAAATTTCACTATGGTCACGTGATTGATCTTGAATGGCTTGACCAAAACAATTTTTCGAGGTTTTGTGAATTGTTTGACGCTCAAGGTTGGAAAAGGTTTGGTCACCAATAGGGAGAGTAGATGCTATCTGGAGATGGTGCGTTTATTTTAAGCTCACTTTGAGGCTATCCTGAAGAGGATTTATAATTATAGGACATGGATTAAGGGGAAAAATATTGTGCTTAATCCGAAGATTGTTGGTGACACTTTGGGGATCACTTATGAAGGAACAACAAAGGCCAAACAAAATTGTTGGAACATGGTGAAGGGGTTTAGTTCAAAAAAGGCATATGAAACGTTATTGAAATGTAATATAACCAATGAATATGCCTTTCATGCTAATGAATTAGATCCCAAAATGAGGATTTTGTACCTTATAGTATGTCGAAAAGAAAGAAGAATGCACCAAAATGCAGGTGTTGTACCAAACAAAATAGAGTCAAAGGAGAAACCCATAACCCAGAAGAAGATCGAGGGAAGTGGGGTATGTCGAAAGGGGAGGGTGTTGATCCAATTACGAATATGAGTTCCAATGAAATTGCGAAGATTGTGAAGGCTATGAATATGATCACGAATGATGGTATGAAAGTTATGAGTTTTTCGATTGTGGTGGAAACTCCAACGACGATGAACTTCCCCCAATAACAAGGGTTCTGCAAATTTGAGATGGGATAATTGTGAACAGGAGAAGGGTTCCTACCTTGAGGTTGTAAAAAGAGGTCAATCTCTACAGGAGAAGAAGGAGTCTGGGGTACCCAAAGTCCAGTTTATCAAGAAGGATGTGAACTTTATTCCAACTTGGATCTAGTTGTCAGGCTTGGATCTATAGTTCTAGGGTAATAAGTCGTTGGAGAAATGAGTTTAATGGGTAAAATAGGTGAAATATTTTCTTGAACTTCAGGTACAATAGCTAAAGAGTTAGATATTTATAAATAAGGCTAAATATTTGAAGAATACAGTTAAAAAATATGGACTAGAAAATGCAAATCATATGAAAACTCCTATGAGCTCAGCTGTAAAAATTGATAAGGATGAGAGTGGGAAAGGAGTAAACCAAATGATGTATATGGGTATAATAGGTTCACTTCTATACCTAACTACAACTAGACAAGACATTCTATACTCAGTCTGCGTATGTGTTAGATATAAATCTGATCCCAAAGATTGATATCGCATTACAGTAAAGAGAATCTTGAGATATCTCAAAATACCTCCACAACTGGGTGTATGGTATCCTAGGGAATTAGATTTTATACTAACAGACTATTCAAATGCAGACTTCGTAGATTGTAGGGTTGACAGGAAAAGCACAAGTGGAACATGTCAATTTCTTGATGCAAGATTGATATCATGGTTCAACAAGAAGCAAACCACAGTGCCAACCTCTACTACAGAAGTAGAATACATAGCTACAAGAAGCTATGCTGCACAAGTTTTATGGATGAGGTCACACCTTGCAGACTATGGTATGACAGTTTCCAGAACACCAATATTTTGTGACAACACGTCCGCAATGGCAATTTCTGAAAATTCAGTTTTTCATGAAAGAATCATGCACATAGATATCAGATACTATTTTATCAGGGATCATATCCAAAAAGATCATATCAAATTAGAGCATATACCAACAAAAAGGCAAATTGTAGACATATTTACAAAATCTCTTGATGAGAGTAAATTTTTCCAATTTCGAGGAGAATTGGATATGATTGATTTAAATGAGTAAAATGGCCAAAAATGCTCTACTGCACATGTAAGATACAGATTAGCATTGAAATCACTGTAGTGTAATTCTATTTCTGGAAAGAAACGTTTTTCAAAACTGATTGCATAAATTTTTGCAAATAACCGGAACTATGCAATGGTCAATTTTTTTTTTTTGCACCGATAACTTTTCAAATGGGTATAAATATGTAAAATTTTTCAACTCAAAACATTTTTACTCTCTCTCTCTAAGCATTCTCAAACTCTTTCTCACATTATACTGCAAACCCTAGTTTAACTTTCTCATATCTACTTTTTCACAAGCGATACAGTTTATTTGTAATATTTTCTAAAAGGGTCAATGCTCATTCAAATACACCATCTAAAAGTGAAAAAAATCAAGAGCAATGAAGCCCAACAAAAAGAATCGAGCTATATATCGGAGTCGTGGTGGACTTCAAAACCCTAAGAAACGAGATTGATGAAGTCAAGGAGATCTCTGAACTCATACAAGATGTTAGATTGAAGCATTTATGCAAAAAGATTAGCATAATATACGACCTTTATTGAGAAGGCAAAGGTAGTGGAAGATTTTCAGTACATCACATACACCTCAAGCAAGAAAATTGGGGTGATTATATCTCCCAACGACTTTGAAAAACTATTCAGAGTCTCAAATGAAGGACCCAAAGACATTCCCATCTCAGTTGTGAGTGATGGAAGGCATGCAATGCTAAAGATTAGATGTTACAGATAAAGATTCGATTTTTTTGGATCTAGTTTGTCTAAGGGGATATTTGAAGACTAGGGTTTGTTGGATCTTGTGCAATTCAGAAGATGGTGAATGCTGCTAAGTTTGAGATCGAGCCATTCGATAGGAAGATGAACTTTAGGAAATTGTAGAGCACAATCAAAGATATCCTTGCCCAACAAAGATTGTTTAAGGCATTGAATGGAGAAAAGCCCGCTAAGATGAAAGGTGATGAATGTTAAGAGCTACAAGGTAATCCGAGTCAGTCTCGCTCCAACAATGAAGTACCAAGTGTTATTGGAGTCATCTCTTTAGAAGTTACACAAAAAGTTAGAGTCAATCTACATGTCCAAATCATTGTTAAATAAGCTCTTTTAAAAGATAGACTTGTTCAATCTGAAGATGAAGAGATGAGCAGATTTGAATGTGATAGGAATGTGCAATCCCTTCACTTGTATAGAAATTGATGTAACAAAACTCAAATGTATTAATTGTAATGTAGTTAAGTTGTTTAGGCTAGAAGTCAAGTAGGTAGTTGCAGTCTAGGTTAGATGCCAGCGGGTAGACGGTTGCAGATGCAAAGGCATAGTGCAGACCACCAGATGCAGACTATTACAGAGGACTTTGGATGAACAACTATTGCATTGACAAGCAACAAAAGAACTTGAAGGCTTCACGATAAAGGACTGAGCTTGCAAACGAGGATTAACATGGCAAGACATGAACTTAATCAGATCTAAGTGCAAATGAATGTTGCAGCAAAGACTGGGTACAGACTAGGGCTGTGACAGAGACTGAGTGCAGACTAGAGGTTGCAGCAGACTAGATTATAGTAGAGATGGTTGTCAGGATGGGGTGAGAGGTTTAAAGTCAGCCAAGTGAAGATTCAAGTTAAAGTAGCAACGACACAAATTCTGGAGATAGTGGACCGCCAGCGTTGGAAACCAGATGGTGGGAAACACTAGTGGAAAAGTGTCTCTCCACGAACAGTGCGTTGTCTAAAAAGGTTCGTTCCTTGAGCCTATAAAAGGGAACCGGTGAAAGCTTACTTGAGTGATGTTGAGTATGGATTGAAATAACAAAGAGTGCAAAGCAATCGAGGTGATTTAAAGATTACTCAAAAAAGCCAAGTCTTGAAAACAGTTGAAGGTGTCACTATTCTGTAGAAGAACAATTCTTGTAGCAGAGTCCAGGATCTGGAGTTGTGCAAAGATCTAGGTTCTTTGTCCTTTACACAAGTTACACAACTTGTAAAAAGTAGGTTTCTTGTAAGCTCAAAACAAAAAGATAGTAACATCTACCCCTTGGGTTGACTACATTGGTCTCCAAGGGAAGACTGGACTAAGCTCTCGATTATCATTTGATATCGAGTGTCTGAACCAGTATAAATACTATGTCCATCTACTGCTTTCATTTCATTGATATTAGAATTGCCTTTGAAAAATTATCATAGCCGAAAACCAGATAAAGACTCAAAGAGTCATAAATCTCAAGTGCAGACTAGACAGCATCATCTACAGACTACCTGAGTAGTCTGCATATAATATCATTCTGCACAATATCTTTATTCCGCATAAAAATACCTTTAAAGTCTTAAACAACCTATTCACCCCCTCCGTAGGTTGAAACTCGAACCTTATAATTGGTATCAGAGCCTGACTTTCCAGAATTAACAGTTATTGGAAAGGAAAAGGTCACATATTTTACCTGCAAAGAAGTTACTAACAGTTTGTTTGTGTGAAAATAAGCATCAGAAATAGCACCACCAAAGTTTACAAAATATCCCAATAGTGGAGAACCTCCAACTTGCTCTAGACAAGTTCAATCACTGGAAGCTAAGAATGCTTGCACATCTTAACTAAATGGGCCAAACAATGCAAGACATTGTTCTAAATGGGCCAAACATTCCAATGATGCCAGACCCAAAGGACTCCACAAGGGAAGTACAACGACCAACAACCCTCTGGACCAGAAAAGACTTGGACCTAGAGATGGTTGGAAGGAAAGCTCTCAATGAAGTATACAAGTCCCTGGATAACAACATGTTTGAAATTATAGTCCATACCAAGACTGCACATGAAGCATGGGAGGCTACACTGATGAGAAATGAAGGAACAAATGAGATCAAGAAAAACAAGAAGGACGTATTAATGCAACAATACGAATTGATTTCAATGAGATCTGATGAGAACCTGACCACATTTTTTGAAAGATTCAACATTCTCATCAACAATATCAAAACCTTAGGGAAGACTTTTGAAAACAAGGAAGTCAACCTAAAGTTTGTGAGATCACTTGGGCAAATCTGGAATACCAAGACAACTGCTATAAGGGAATCCAGAGATCTAACAAAAATGACTCTAGCTCAACTATATGGTGTTCTGCATACCTACAATCTTGAAGTTGAGCAAAAGAAGCAAATTGATGACTCAAGAAGAAAGACACTAGAAAGAGTGTTGAAATCTATGGCAGAAGAGGAAAACAGTGACAACTCGTCTGCAAGTGAAGAGGATCCATCAGACGAACTGGCACTGATGGGAAAGAAGATCAAAAAGCTATTCAAAAAGAGAACCTTCAAAAAGAACTTTTCCTCAAAGACCAAAGATGCTGAAAAGGAAGTTTGCTACAACTGTGGCAAACCAGGACACTTTGATCCTATTATTCCTCTATACATGGCTTGATTTATTTTCTTTCCAGGTTTATCTTTTTCTATTTTTATTGAAGTTCTCATAGGTGTTTTCATATGGCTAGCATTATCCAAACCATACTTCTTAATTGTATTCTTCAAGTATTTGGATTGATTTATGAAGATTCCTTGTTTTCGTTGTTGTACTTGCAGTCCTAGGAAATACTTAAGTTCTCCCATTAAACTCATTTGAAACTTGGATTTCATCAGTTCTGTAAATTTTTCACAAAGTTTATCATTGGTGCATCCGAAGATAATGTCGTCAACATAGATTTGGACTAATAGTATATGCTCTTTATGCTTTTTCAGAAATAGGGTGGTATCTATTTTTCCTCTTTCAAATTTATTTTCACATAGGAATGTTGAGAGAGTTTCATACCAAGCCCTAGGAGCTTGTTTTAATCCATACAGAGCTTTGTCTAGTCTATATACGTGCTCTAGATATTCATAGTCTTCAAATCCAGGAGGTTGTTCAACATATACTTCTTCTTGAAGTTTTCCATTTAGGAATGCACTTTTTACGTCCATTTGATAGACTTTAAAACCTTGGTAAGCTGCATAGGCAAGGAACATTCTTATAGCTTCTAATCTTGCTATAGGAGCAAAGGTTTCATCAAAATCAATTCCTTCTTCCTGAGAATATCCTTTAGCAACTAGCCTAACTTTATTTCTGATTACTGTTCCATTTTCATCGGATTTATTTCTGAACACCCATTTACAGCCTATTACTAGGTAATTTTTAGGCCTTGGTGTAAGATATCATACCTCATTCCTTTCGAACTCATTTAGTTTTTCTTGCATAGCATCTACCCAGTTTGGATCATTTAGTGCTTCGTTTACTGCCTTAGGTTCTATTTCTGATATAAAACAGCTAGATAGGTATTCTGCATTTGTTGCTCTTCTTGTCTGCACGGATGCATGTTTATCTCCTATAATGTCATCTTGTGTGTGTGCCTTAATCCACCTTCCTTTGTCTTGTTCATTTAGTTCTACTTGTTCTTGAGGTTGGTCTTTTATCTCTTCTGCAGTTTCATTTTGTGCAGACGACTCTCCCTCGTCTGCAGTATTAATGACTTCTTCTGCAGCCTGTTCATTGCATACACATTCCTCATCAAATATATTTGCATTTCTCATGAATATTTTTTTTTCATCAAATGATATGTGAACTGATTCTTCAACAGTCTCTGTTCGTTTGTTGTATACTCTAAATGTTTTACTGTTTGTTGAGTATCCTAAGAAGGTCCCCTCATTTGTGTTTGGATCAAATTTCTATAGATAATTTTTATCATTATTGTGTATGTAGCAGTTGCTCCCAAAGACATGAAAATACTTGACAGTTGGTGTCTTTCCTTTCTATAGTTCATATGGTGTTTTCTTATGAAGCTTATGAATTGTGCACCTATTTTGAACATAGCATGCTGTGTTTACAGCCTCTGCCCAAAAGCTTTTGGATAGATTTGCTTCAGATAGCATTGTTTTTGTTGCTTCTATTAATGTTCTATTCTTTCTTTCAGCTACACCATTTTACTATGGTGTTCTTGGTGCTGAAAAGTTGTGTTTGATTCCATGATCATTGCAGTAGACATCTATCCCCGTTTGGTCAAATTCAGTATCGTGGTCACTTTTAATTATGATTACTTCTATTCCTTTTTCATTTGAACTTGTCTGAGGTACCTCGTTAGTTGGTTGCATGTTTCACTCTTTTTATGTTAAAATATTACCCAGGTGTATCTAGAGTAATCATCTACTATAACTAGAGTGTATCTTTTTCTACTTAGACTCTCCATTTCTACAGGACCAAACAGGTCCATATGTAGTAATTCAAGAATCCTGGTTGATTCTGAAGAATTTAGAGGCTTAAAGCTTGTCCTCGTCTGCTTTCCTTCTTGACATGGTTTGCATAGCTTATCTTTCTTGATTTGTATTTTTGGAAGTCCTTTGACTAAGTTTTCTGAAGATAGTTTAGCTATTGTTTTGAAGTTAATATGAGCTAATCTTTTGTGCCATATCCAACTTGTGTTCTCAGCTTCTGTGGTGTAGAAACAGGTGATGTCTGTTGATTGTGATGAGTCAAAGTCTGCTGCATATATGTTTCCTTTTCTAGTTCCTATTAGATTTACTTCTTGTGTGACCTTATTCCTAACTTGACATACATCACGGGTGAATGACACATCATAGTTCTTATCACATAGCTGACTAATAGAAAGCAAGTTATATTCTAAGCCTTTGACATAAGCAACATCTCTAAAGATTAGGGAACCTATACCAAGGGTTCCATAACCTTTAGTTGTACCTGCTTTTCCTCCACCAAATATGACGAGAGGTCCTCGTTCTTTTCTGAAGTCTTCGAGATTGGATTTATCTCCTGTCATGTGTCCCGAGCATCCACTATCCAGGTACAAAACTCCTTTTTGTTTTTCCTGTATTTAAAACATAAAAAGCTTGTATATGGTACCCATTCATTTGGGTCCTAATTGGTTAGTTTTTGGAATCCACACTTGAATTATCTTCTTGTGTGTGTTCCAGCATTCAACTGACTTGTGACCAATTATTCCACAAGTGAAGCAATAGACCTTTGGTTTTGCACTTCTAAGTGGTCCTTTCCACTTGGTTTGTTACTCTCTACATGAGCAAGTGTGCCTGGTGTATGGTTTTCTCCAAGTTAATCTTGAGGGTTTATTCCATTCAGAATAGTTAGGTTTTTCAACCTTTTGTTCCATGTACATTCTTGTAGGTGGTCTGCTCCATTGTTCTTGTGCAGTAGAGACCCCCCTTTTTGGTAGAGGTTTCTTAAGAAAGTTGTCCCATTTTTGCATTGTTGGTGCATTCTGGGTCATACTTCTTGGTAAGGTTTGTGCAGCAGTGCCTATAGCTTTGTTCACGTGTCCTGCATTGTGTGGAAATCTTCGTTGCACAGCTACTGCAGTAAAGTTGTCCTTTTTCTAAAGGATTGTCTTGATGGTATAATTGACTTTCTTGGTGGTGACCTTATCATCTACTTTGTTGTTCAACCAGTCATTATATCCTTACCCAATTTTATCATGGGAGGATTGTCCTGTGTTGATCAATCTTTGTAGATCTAAGGTCTTACCATTCCAAGCATTAACTTGCTTCTGGAGCTCATTGTTTCTTACATTGAGAGTCTCCACTACTGCATTGAGAAGTTTTACTTTCTCATTTGCTTCTTTAAGATCATTTTGAGCATCTATCAGGCTGCTTTGGATCTCTTCTTTTGAGTTGCATTTCTCTTTGAGAATTGCAATCTGTTTAAGATTTTCTTTATTTTCTTTTATAAGAGAAATAAAGCTGTTAGAGATTTCTTGAAGTGCTTCCTTCAATTCCTCTGTAGTGGCTTCTGAGTCAGAGAGATTGAATACCTGTTTGTGTTCTTCTTCCTTTGCCATAAGGCATAGCTGAGCATTTGATAAGATTTCTTCATCATCGGAGTCTGTGTCACTCCATGTTTTTGCAGCATATGCCTTGCCTCGTTCCTTTCTTCCAGAGGTCACTTTATTGTGATCGTTCTTGAATTTTGGTGCAGATGATTCTTGATCCGGTCATCTGCATTATGCAGCAAAGTGTCCTGGTTTGCCATAGTTGTAGCAAACTTCTTTTTCATTATCCTTGGTCTTGGAGGGAAAGTTCTTTTTGAAGTTTTTCTTCTTGAATAGTTTTTTGAACTTCTTCCCCATCAGTACCAATTCTTCTGATTAATCCTCTTCACTTGCAGACGAGATGTCAGTGTTTTCCTCTTCTGCCATAGATCTCAACACTCTTTCTTGTGCTTTGAAAGCTAGTGTTTTTTCTTCTTGCATCATCAATCTGCTTCTTTTGCTCAACTTCTAGATTGTAGGTGTGCAACACCCCATACAGTTGAGCTAGGGACATTTTTGTCAAATCCCTGGATTCTCTTATAGGAGTAGTCTTGGTATTCCAGATTTCCCCAAGTGATCTTACAAACTTTAGGTTGACTTCTTTGCTTTCAAAAGTCTTCCCTAAGGTCTTGAGATTATTGATGGGGATGTTGAATCTTTCGAAGAATGCAGTGAGGTTCTCATCAGATCTTATTGAAATTAATTCGTACTGTTGGATTAACATATCCTTCTTTTTTTCTCTGATCTCATTGGCTCCTTCATTTCTCATCAGCAGAGCTCCCCATGCTTCATTTGCAGTCTTGGTGTGCACAACAATTTCAAACATGTAGTCATCCAAAGACTTATATATCTGGTTTAGGGCTTTCCTCTGAACCATCTTCAGATCCCAGTCATCTTTGTTCCATAGAGATTTTGGTCAGGGTACTTCCCTTGTTGAGTTCTTTGGATCTGGCGTCATTGCAACATTTGGACTATTTAGGACCAAGTTTTCCATTCTTTCATCAATTGAGTTTAGGCGTGTCAGCATCCTTAGTTTCCAGTGATTGAATATGTCAAGGGAGCATACTGGAGGTTCTCCGCTGTTGGGACATTTTGTAAATTTTGGTGGTGCCATTTCTGAAATCTTAGCTTCACACAGATAAACAGTTAGTAACTTCTTTTCAGATGTACTATGTGACCTTTTCTTTCCAATAACTGTTAAGCCTGGAAAGTCAGGCTCTGATACCAATTGTAAGGTTTGAGTTTCAACCTAGAGGGGGTGAATAGGTTGTATAAAACTTTAGTAGTCTTTTTGTGCGGAATGATGATCTTGTCCAGACTAGTGCAGTATGTAGACTACTCAGATAGTCTGCAGATGAGACTATCTCGTCTGCACTTGAGATTTATGACTCGTTTGAGTCTTTATCTCTATTTCAGGTGTGATGATTTATCAGGAGCAGTTCTAAAAGCAATATGATGAAATCAGTAAATTGACATAGAGTTTATACTGGTTCAGACACTTGATATCAAATGATAATCGAGAGCTTAGTCTAGTCTTCCCTTAGTGACCAGTGTAGTCAGCCTAAGAGGAAAATATCACTATCTTCTTGTTTTTCAGCTTACAAGAAAACTCCCTTTCACAAGCTTTCTAACTTGTATGAAGGTAGAAGATCCTAGATCTTTGCACAGCTCTGAGTCTTGAGCTCTACTGCAAGAGTTGTTCTTCTGCAGACTAGTGATACTTCTTTTTTCTGTATCTTCTCGATTCAGCTCACTTGAGTATGCCTTTGAATGTGTATTACTTTTCACGCTTGCCTTTTTCTTACATAATTCACACTAACTTCAATGAGCTTCAACGGTTCCCTTTTATATGGCTGAAGGAACGAACCTTTCTTGTAGACAACCCACTGTTCCTGGAGAGTCACTTTCCCACTAGTGTTTGCCACCATCTCGTTTTCAACGCTGGCATTCCACTATCCCCAGTTTTCGTACCGTTGCTACTTTAATTTGAATCTTTACTTGACTGACTTCAAATCTTCGACCTTATGCTGACAATCATCTCTACTGCAATCCAGCCTGCTGCAATACCTTGTCTGCACACAGTCTCTGCTGCAATATCTCGTCTGCACAGTCTGATTCAGTCTTTATGCGTTGCCATTGTGGTCTTCATCTGCAAGCTCAGTCCTCCTTGTGAAGCCTTCAAATATTTTGTTGCTTGTACATATATTAGATGTTCATCTAGAGTCCTTATAGAAGTCTGCACCAGGTGGTCTGCATCTGCAACCGTCTGCACTCCTGCATCTGACCTCAACTGCAACTTCGTACTTGACTTCTAGCCTAAACAATCTAACTATATTACAATTTATACATTTGAGTTTGTTACATCAATTTCTATACAAATGGAGGGATTGCGCATTGCTATCAAAATCTACTGCAATAGAAGGCCATAGATACTCAACTACTCGCTGAAAGGACTCAAGGAAAGATGAAGAAGAAGGTCCAAGCCGACAAATTAATCCAGGAGTTTGTATCACAACACAATCTGCTTGTCAAATGGCCCAGAAAAACTCCAACACCAACACCAACAGCACCACCAGCACCAACATCAGCGAGAACGACAAGGAGAATCACTTGGTCTGCATTGGTCCCTCAAGGACCCAAAACTCTATACCAGATCAATCCAGACCAATCACAGACGTTGATTGGTGATATAACTGGAATGACAGAGGGGGAGATTCATCAACTAGTTGAACTCCAAAAGAAGGAAGTCAGCAAGGCAACAAGACCAAAAGAGCCTCACTTCCTCATCAATGGAGCACTTGAATTCAAGGACTCCACATTGAAGACAAAACGGCTTAGACATGCCCTCCTTAGGCATGTTGAGTTTGTCAACTCTCCAGAGATTGAAACTGAACTCAAACGCATCCTTGAAAACCACATCAAGGCTGCCACTGAGGAGGTCAACGAATATCTCTCTCGACCTGATCTAGGACAACATCAACTAGAAGAAGATGATGGCAAGGATGATAATGGAGGTGACCATCCTCAACCAGATCTTCATGATGATGAAGATGCCATTATCGACCAAGTTGGTGCCAAAGGAGTGCCCATGCAGTCGATTGTAGCTGAGCAACCTGCAGCCAAGGAGGTTGCAGACGAGATATTAGAAGTTGTAGATGAGCAAATGGAGGAACAAGCAGACGAGATAGCTGCTACAGAAGGAATTGCTCCTCCCACTGTTGTTCAAGAAGCCCAAGTAGCACTGCAAGCTGAAGGAGAAGATCCTGAAGAGCTCTCCACTGATGAATCTATTGCTGAGACACCACTGACAATTGCCCTTGCAGCAGAAGAGGCAATTAATGAGCATGCAAATGAGGAACAAGTCACCTCACAAAAGACAGAAGAACTTCCAGACATTGAAGAAGACTCACCTGAAGCTGAGATCCAATCCATTGAAGTCCCAATAAATGCAGACTAGTTCATTGTCCCTGCAGACGAGACAGTTGATGAAGACGAACTCAATCCAGCTACCATAGATGACCAACAAACAAATCCACTGTAAGCCATTGAAAATATCGTGTTCACCCCACCTACTGCATTTGGACTCGCACCAATGGCACCACAAATTCCCTCAGAAATCATAGAGCCAATGTCCAGTGGTACTTCAGCCACTAAAATGATCCCAAAGGCCATCAAAGACTGAAAGAAAGTCTTTGAGGAACCTGAAGTCCAGATTCTATCTGTTCAACCTCATGCACAGGATACAAGACTTCCCTCTTCACCTTCAGAGAACACAACTCAATACAGACTGCACCAGCTTGATCAAGAGATCTATGGAATGCAATCTTGGATCAAGACTGCTTTCAGAGATCTTCTCAAGACTTTAGAACCAATTACAGCCAACCTAGAAGACGAAAAGGAGATTCACAGATCCATCTTTTCCACCTTTGGAGAACGATTAACCACTTTGGCAACTGAAGTGATTGCTCAGACAAAGCAGACCAGGTCAATACATCTTCAAACTCACAGAACCCACAGCTCCAACTTCAGACAATTCAAGGAGCAACAGTCCGCTACACTCCGCAAGTTACATGAAACAATGCAGACGACCAAAAAGAACATTGATGAGCACATGCGAATCAATGACATCAAGTTTGGTCTTCTTGAAACCAAGTTGCAAGTCGTCCAGAGAAATATTTTCTCTAAACTGAAAGGCTTTAGGCTTGCTCTTGAAACCCTCAACTCCACCCTCAATGCTAACAAAAAGGGGAAGATACCATCTCAAGAGCAGGAGAGGTCTAAGCCTACAGACGAGCAACAACAGACCCCTCTAAGACTTAGGGGGAGAACAAGAACACCTTTGAAGCAAAAAGAAAGAGCTCAGAGGAACAAGGAAGGGACCCCAAGAGACCTAGGAAATATAAGGAGGAAAGGTACAGAAAATGCCACAGAGAATCTGAGGAAGAAAGGTGATATCAGCGCAGAAAAGGGATAGAGCATCAAAGGTAAAACCTTAAATGCTCTATTTTTTTTCCCCGAATTATGTTGTCTTGGATAATGTAATTATGTTGAAATTAATTTCAACAAATTGTACAAAATCTGTTTGAAAAAAGAAAACTTGTTGTTTTACATAGAATTTTTTGTTAGCATCAATTTAGGGGGAGATCGATAGGAATATGCAATCCCTCCAGTTGTATAGAAAATGATGTAACAAAACTCAAATGTATTAATTGTAATGTAGTTAAGTTGTTTACGCTAGAAGTCAAGTAGGTAGTTGCAATCTAGGTTAGATGCCAACGGGCAGACGATTACAGATGCAAAGGCATAGTGCAAACCACCAGATGCAGACTACTAGAGAGGACTTTGGATGAAAAACTATTGCATTGACAAGCAAGAAAAGAACTTGAAGGCTTCACGATGAAGGACTGAGCTTACAAACGAGGACCAATATGGCAAGGCATTAATTGAATCACATCTAAGTGTAGATGAGAGTTGCAGCAGAGACTGGGTGTAGACTACGGTTGCAGTATAGGATGCAGACTAGGGCTGTGATAGAGACTGAGTGTAGACTAGAGGTTGCAGCAGACTAGATTACAGTAGAGATGGTTGCCAGGATGGGGTCAGAGGTTTGAAGTCAGCCAAGTGAAGATTCAAGTTAAAGTAGCAATGGCACAAATTCTAAAGATAGTGGACCGCCAGCATTGGAAACGAGATGGTGGGACTAGTGGAAAAGTATCCCTCCAAGAACAGTGCGTTGTCTAAAAAGGTTCGTTCCTTGGACCTATAAAAGGGAACCGATGAAAACTTACTTGAGTTCTGTTGAGTGTGGATTGAAAAAACAAAGTGTGCAAAGCAATCGAGCTGATTCAAAGATTGCTCAAGAAAGCCATGTCGTGAAAACAGTTGAAGGTGTCACTAGTCTGCAGAAGAATAATTCTTGCAGCAAGGTCGAGTTTCTAGAGCTGTGCAAAGATCTAGGTTCTTTATCCTTTACACAAGTTAGACAACTTGTAAAAAGGAAGTTTCTTGTAAGCTCAAAACAAGAAGACAGTAACATCTACCTTTTGGTTGACTACATTGGTCACCAAGGAAAGACTGGACTAAGCTCTTGATTACCATTTGATATCGAGTGTCTGAACCAGTATAAATATTGTGTCCATCTACTGCTTTCATTTCATTGATATTAGAATTGCTTCTGAAAAATTATCATAGCCGAAAACGAGATAAAGACGCAAAGAGTCATAAATCTCAAGTGCAGACTAGACAGCATCATCTGCAGACTACCTGAGTAGTCTACATACAATATCAGTTTGCACAATATCATTATTCTGCATAAAAAGACATTTAAAGTCTTAAACAACCTATTCACCCCCCCCCCCCTCTAGGTTGAAACTTGAACCTTACAATATGATCACATAGAAGAATTTAATCGGTTGATTACTTAGTTGGCTAGCTTAGGTGTTAAGGTGGATGATGATGATCAGGCTTTTATTCTGTTGAAGCCTCTTCCTAATTCATATTCGACATTGAAGACTACCTTACTTGTTGGGAAAAACAAGTTGAGGGTAGAAAAGGTAACTGCAGTTGTTCTTGACATCACTACATTAAATCCTTCAGGTTCATCCAGTCAAGGTCAGGGGTATGTTGTGAAGTCAAAGAACAGAGGTCGAGATTAGTTCATAAAGTAGGGTACTCGAGGGAAGTTATGTTCTAAGTCTCGATCAGGGAATCGAGATCTCTCCTAGATTGAATGCTATAAGTTTCATGAGAAGGAGCATATGAAGCCTCAATGTCCTCAACACAAGAAATAAGGAATGAAGCCGTCAAGTTCTGTGCATGTGGTTACACAGGGGTTGGATGCTAGTGACGATGATCTTTATGCGGCTTTAGGTTTTGAAGTGTCCAATGGTGTTTCCTTGTCTATCAAAGATAATGATCTAGCTTCAGAATAGCTTATGGATTCTGGATGTTCATTTCATATGTATCAGCATAGGGAGTGGTTTGATACATTGACACCTAATAATGATAGAAGTGTGTTGATGGGAAATGACTCAGTTTGTAAGGTAGCTGGAGTTGGTATCATGAAAGTCAGAATGTTTAATGGGATTGTGAGATATATACCAGAACTTAGAAAGAATCTTCTTCTATTAGTGCCATGGATGCTGCGAAGTGAGAAGTGTATTAGTTAGAGATGGGATCACGAGGGTCGTGAAGGGTTCGCTAGTAATGATGAAAAGCTAGAATATCAAGAATCTACATAAGAAGATTGGGAGCACTATAGTGGGTGGAGCAAAAGTTTCATCCAGTCAGAAGTTTGGCAGAGATAGTACAGAGTTGTGGCACATGTGACTTAGGCACTTGAGTGAAGGTGGTATGACACATCTTGACAAGAAGCAAGTGCTTAAGGGTATGTAAAGACTTGTGATATTGGTTTCTGCAGGTTCTATGTGTATGGGAAGCAGAAGCGAGTTAGCTTTTAGGCGAATTCTCATATTTCGAAGGGTGTTCTTGATTATATTCATTCAGATGTTTGGGGTGTTCAAGTACGTGTCAAACAATGGAGCTCAATATTTTATAACTTTCATTGATGACTACTCGAGGAAAGTTTGGGTATTCTTCATGAAGCACAAGTCAGTAGTATTCGGTATCTTCAAGGAGTGGAAGCCAAAGGTAGAAACAAAGACTGGGAAGAAACTGAAGTACTTCAGATCACATAATGGCACAGAATACAAAGAATTTTTTAAGATTCAGCGAAGATAAAGGGAAATCCGGACCAGAATGGGGTTGCTGAAAGGACGAACAAAACTTTGTTGGAAAGAGCTCGTTGCATGAGATTAAATGCGGATTTTCCAAAGAGATTTCGGGCAGAAGTGGTTAATACTGCTTGCTATCTCATCAACAGGAGTCCTTCGTCGACCATTTAATACAAAGTTTTGGAAGAGGTATGGTCATGAAAACCTATTGATTATTCTGGTTTGAGAATATTTGGTTGTCCTAAATATGTTCATCTACAGAGTGTTAAGAGTTCAAAGTTGAATGCTAGATCTAAACAATGCATCTTTCTTGGATGTGAGAATAGCGTGAAAGGCTACAGTTTGTGGGATCCAGTAGCTAGAAAGAAAGTTCTGAGGAGAGATATGGTCTTTGATGAAGATCATCTTATGCTAGACAAAACTAGAGGAGAAGACAGTGCAGAGAAGAAAGCAATTGAGTTGGAACTTTAGAAGGAGACTTAAGTAGCAGATCAGAATGCCACTCAAACAGAAGTTAAGAGTCTATGTGGTCAAGTTCGGGTTAAACAGGTTGTTGAACAACCCTAAAACACAGATTTTGGGAAAGGTAAACGTGATACTAAAACTCTCAGAAAGACTTGGTTTCGAAGATATGTTGTCTTTTGTCTTGGGTGTAGACGGTGGTGATCCAAGCAACTACACGGAAGCTATAAATTCCATTGATCGCGATGAATGGATGATGATTATGGTAGAAGAGATGGAGTCACTTAGAACCAACAAGATTTGGGAGTTGATGGAACTTCTAAATGGGTCGAAGTCAGTTAGACGGAAGTGGGTGTTCGGAATTAAGGAGGAACAGAAGTACAAGGTTTGTTTGGTGGCTAAGGGATACCCTCAGAAAGAGGGTATTTGACAACAACATGATTTTCTTCATGATAGGAGTGTGCAATGCCTCCAGTTGTTAGTGTGTTAAGGCTAGAAATTAGTTAAATAGCTACAAACTAGGTAATATGCTGGACAGCAGATGGCCACAGAGCATTTCAACAAGGCAGGTAATTCATGGACCAAAAAAGACCTGCAAATAATTCAGGATCTCAGATTAATCTTGTAGAAAAGGGTCAACACAGCAATACATCAATTGCATCATATCTGGGTACAGACAAGATTGCAGTAGTGATCGGGTGCAGACGAGGCCTTAACGGTATTAAGTGAAGACTGTGTTACAGTAGACTAGAGTGCAGCAAAGATGGTTGATGAGGTTGGGGCAGAAGTCTGAGAATTAATCACATCGAAGATTTGAGGTTCAGAGTGACAGCACTAGGATCAGGAAAAGATGAGTTGTCAACATCAGTGAAGAAGTCACGTGTGACAAGCTGTCACCATCAGATCAAGTACAGTCAAGGGCTCATTCCCTCAGCCTATAAAAGGGGATCAAAGAGCTCAAGAAATAGTGCTATTGAACGAGATATTGAACGTACAAAGTGTGCAAAACCAATCTGAATTTAAAACTATTCAAGTGAGTTAAATTGAAAAAGAACAAGAAGAAGAGTGTTCATTAGTCTACACAAAAGAACGGAAGTTGCAGCAGAGTCCAATGAAGGACCTAGGTTCTTCGCCTTTGACTTGTAAAGGGGTTGTCTTGTATGCCAAAAACAAGAAGATAGTGAACTCATCTCTTGGTGTGACTAAACTGGTCACCAAGGAAAAAATGGACTAAGCTTTCGATTTTCAATTGATAACGAGTATCTGAACCAGTATAAATCCCATGTTCTCTATTTGCTTTTCATTGTTTAAGTTATTAGAACTGTTAGGAATCAATCGCAACAGCAAAAAGAGACAAACTCCCAAAGTTTAAGTCTTTGCTATAAACCTTTCATTAGTCTGCAAAGAACATCAGTGTATTGAAATCCACCATTCCCCTGCAGTACACTGAAAATTTTAAAACAACCTATTCAACCCCTCCTCCTCTACGTTGTACCTGTGGATCTTATAAATAATGTCAGAGCCTGACTTTCCAAACCTTACAGTTTTTGAAAGAAAAAGGTCATTTCTTTTGATTTATTTCTGCAAAGAAGTTACAAATACATTATTTTGTAAAGAAAATATGGCTTCCTAAATGTCCCAATAGTGGAGAGCCACCAACATGCTGATTTGACAAATTCAATCACTGGAAGTTGAGAATGCTTGTACATCTGGATTTAATAGATGAAATAATACATGGCATCATTACAGATTGACCACATATGCCAAAGATACCAGATCCAGCTGATGCATCCAGCGAAGTGGACAAACCCAAATCCCTCTGGACAAAAGAGGACTTGGATCTAGTTTTAGTGGACAGAAAGACAAGAAATCAAATATTCAAAGCTCTTGATAATGATATGTTTGAAATAGTGGTTCATACAACCACTGTAAAGAAAGCATGAGACGCTCTACTCTTATGAATGAAGGAACAAATGAAATCAGAGAAAACAAGAAGGATGTCCTGATGTAAAAGTACGATTGGGTTTCAATAAGTTCAGATGAAAATTTGACTAGCTTCTATGAGAGGTTGTGCTCATCAACAATCTCAAGACTTTAGAAAAGACTTTTAACAACAAGGAAGTCAACATGAAGTTCATGAGATAACTTGATGAGATCTGGGGAAAATAGACTACAGCAATAAGAGAGTCCAGGGATCTGGCCAAGATGTCCTTTGCATAGCTGTATGGTGCGTTGTAAAGCTACGACCTAGAAGTTGAACAAAAGAGACAAATTGATGAGGCTAGAAAAAAAACTCTATCCTTCAAAGCTCAAGAAAAAATTCTGAGATCAATGGCAGAAGAGGAAACCGATGACACCTCGTCTGCAAGTGAACAAGCAATATAAGAAGAACTTGCACTGATTGGCAAAAAGTTCAGAAATCTATTCAGGAAAAAAATTTCAAGAAAAACATCTCTTACAAGGTCAAAGAAGCAGAAAAGGAGGTCTGCTATAACTATGGAAAGCCAGGGCACTTTGCTACAATGCACAGAATTTGCATAGGAATCGCCTATAGAGTGGAACAAAAAGGAATATGGCAAAGGAAACTTAGGTGGGAAAAACAAAGGCATGACCTATACTGCTAAAACCTGGAGTGAAACTAACTCAGATGATGAAAAGATAATCGCTAATGCCCAGCTCTGTCACATGGCAAGGAATGAAGAAAAATAATAGGTATTTGATTTCTTTAACTCAGATGTTACCTTAGAGGAATTGAAGATGGCACTTCAAGATACTTCTGAAAGCTTTATTTCCCTCTCAAGGGAACATAAAAAGAATCTCGAGTTGATTATAAATCTCAGAGAGAATTACAATCTAGCATATAAGAGATTGACTGTATAACAAGTGACCTAGTAGTGGCTCAAAATGAGCTGAAAAAAATCAGATGAGAGGGTAAAACTTCTCATTGTTGTAGTGGAAACACTCACAAAGAGAAATACAGAGTTACAAGCTCAAGTAGATTCATGGAATGTAAAGACCCTGAACTTTTAAAAAATGCTAAACATGGGTCAATCCTCATATGACAAGTCAGGATTAGGCTATAAGGATTGGTTGAATAAGGTTTCACATTCAAACGAGATTGATAATGCCATAATTAATCAGAAAGAGATAGACCAGAGCTCTGCAAAAGTCTTGCAAAAAGGTAAACCCTTTACTGAACAAGAAGAGCAGAAGAGTAAGGCCTCTACTGCTTAAACCCAAGGGATTAAATCCTTAAGCAAAGTACCAGCACGAACTGGCTCAAAACACCACAATGTGCACATGGTCTGGAATTGTAAGATTGAGGCCAACAAGAGGTCATACAGAACCCAATATACATCAAATTACTCAGTGTGGAATAATACTTTTAACATTGCATGGACAAAACCACATCTGAAGCCCATCTGCACATGCAGAATATAGCAAAAGGGATAGAGAAACACTAGCAGACCACCTAGAGCGATAAGACCAAGGGTCTACTGCTATACTTGTGGCAAACCTAGCTATAAATCATTTGAATGTTGGACTCCACACAAGAAAATTATTCAAGTGTGGGTGTCAAAAACTAACAAGTAAGGACCCATATTTGTGGGTATCATGTACAAGTTTTCAATCCTTTACTACATGAACAACAGGATGGAACATGGTACTTGGACAGTGGATACTCTGGACATATGATTGGGAACAAAAACATTCTGAAAGATTACAGAAAAGAAAAAAGACCTCGAGTCATCTTTGGAGGAGGCAAGACAGGTAAAACTGAAGGTTATGGAACCCTTGGTACAAGTTCTCTAATCTTTAGAGATGTAGCTTATGTTAAAAGTTTAGAACATAACCTGCTTTCCATTAGCCAATTATGTGATAAAAATTATGATAGTCTCTTTTACTTATGATTCATGTCAAGTAAGAGACAATGTTACCAAAAAAGTCAGGTTGGTAGGAATTAGAAAAGGAAATATTTATGCAGTAGACTTCAACTCATCTCAATTAGCACAAATTACATTCTTTTACATAAATGTGCTAAAGATACAAACTGATTACGACATAAGAGATTAGCACACTTGAATTTCAAAACTATAACTAAATTATCCTCAGAAAAACTGGTGAGAGGACTTCCTTAAATCAAGTTCAAAAAGGATAAGTTGTGCAGACCATGCCAAAATGGAAAGAAAACTAGAGCAAGCTTCATACCCCTAAACTTATCAGAATCAGGTAGAATACTAGAACTATTGTACATTGATCTTTTTGGTCCAATAGAAGTAGAAAGTTCGAATAGAAAGAAGTATACCCTACTTATAGTAGATGATTATTCAAGATACGCATGGGTAATGTTTTTGCACAAAAAGAGTGAAACTTAGTCTACTAACTACATTCCTAAGACAAGTTCAAAATGAGAAGGGCATTGAAATCATCGTAATTAGGAGTGCTCATGGTACTGAATTTGATCAAACAGGAGTAGATGTTTATTGTAATGATCATGGCATCAAACATAACTTTTCAACACCAAGAATACCTCAACAAAATGGTATAGGAGAGAGAAAAATAGGACACTTATAGAAGCTGCTAGAACAATGCTTGCTAATGCTGATTTACCAAAAAGCTTCTTAACAGAAGCAGTAAACAGTGCATGTTATGTCCAAAATAGATGTCTCATACATAAACTGTACAACAATTTCCCTATGAATTATAGAAAAGAAAGAAATCAAGTGTCAAATACTTTCATGTCTTTGGATGCAAATTCTATATACATAACAATGATAAATATCATCTAGAAAACTTTTGCACTAAGACAAACGAGGGATCTTTTTTAGGGTATTCCACAATTAGCAAAGCCTTTAGAGTATATATAACAAGAAAACAAAAACAGTTTAGGAGTCAGTTAATGTGTCTTTTGATGAATCTGAAATATTCATACGTGATGCTAATATCTTTGATGAGAAATCTGCATGCATAGATGATGAATAGGGTAGAGACAAGAGTTGTAAAGCTGAAGAAAAGGATGAGCAGTCTATATACACTGAAAAGAACAATAATGCAGTAGAGCCAAAGCAACCCATGATATAACAATAACTGGAAAACATAACCATTGATCAAGAAAAAAGGAGATGGATCAAGGCACATACACAAGATGACATCATTGGAGACAAGAATGCACTTGTGCAAACAAGAAGAGAAACAACCAGAGAATGTCTGTCTGTATGCTTCACAACACAAATAAAGCCAAAGACAATAAATGAAGCTCTAGGAGATCCAAACTGGATTGATGTCATGCAAGAAGAGCTAAATGAGTTTCAAAGAAACGAAGTATGGTATCTAGTGCCATAACCCAAGAATTATCCAGTTGTTAGCTACAAGTGGGTGTTCAGAAACAAAACTGATAAAAATGAAACAGTCATCAGAAACAAGGCCAAGCTAGTGGCAAAAAGTTACTCACAAGAAGAAGAAATTGATTTTGATGAAATCTTTGCCCCTGTTGCAAGATTAGAAGCAATAAGAATGTTCCTTGCCTATTCAAGGTCAATCAAATGGATGTGAAAAGTGCCTTCCTCAATGAAAAGCTACAAGAGGAGGTATATGTGTGAACAACGTCCTTCCTTTGAAGACTTTGAACATCCACATCATGTCTATAGGTTAGGCAAGACATTATATGGTTTAAAACAAGCTCAAAGGGAAACTCTCTCAACTTTTCTATGTGAAAATAATTTTCAGAAAGGAAAAATAGATACCACAATATTTCTTAAAAAGCATAACAAATTCTCCTAGTGCAAATTTATGTTGATGATATTATATTTTGCTACACTAATACGTGAAAGATTTGATGTATTTATGAAATCTAAATTTCAAATGATTTTAATGGAAGAATTGAAATATTTCCTAGGACTTTAGGTATAACAGTTAGAAAGTGGGATATTTATAAATCAAGCCAAGTACCTGAAGAACATAGTTAAGAAATATGGATTAAAAAATACAAGCCACATGAGAACCCCCATAAGTGCAGCCATAAAAATTGATAAGGATGAAAGTTCAAAAGAAATAAGCCAAACAATGTATATAGGAATAATAGGCTAACCTTTATACCTTATTGCAAGCAAACAAGATATCTAGTACTTAGTCTGCGTATGTACAAGGTATCATCTGATCCCAAAGAATCCTATTACACCACAGTAAAGAGAGTCGTGAAATATCTCAAAGGTACTTTAGATCTGGGTGTGTGGTATCCTAGGGAATCAGATTTTCTACTAACAGGCTTTTCAGATGTAGACTTTGCAGCTTGTAGAGTTGATAGAAAAAACACAAGTGGTTCATGCCAATTTCTTAGTGCAAGACTAATTTCGTGATTCAGTACGAAGAAGACAAAAGTGTCAACCTTTACTGCAGAAGCAATAAAACACAGCTGAAGAAAGCTATGATGCACAAGTACTATGGATAAGGTCACAACTTACAGACTATGCTATAATATTTTCCAAACCTTCAATATTTTGTGACAACACGTCTGATATCAGTTTATCAGAGATCAGGTGCAAAAAGGTCACATTAAATTGGAATATATTCCAACAAAAAAACAAATTGTAGGCATTTTTAAAAAGCTTCTTGATGAAAGCAAATTTATTCAATTTCGATGTGAATTCGGTATGATTGATTTGACTCAGTAAAATGATCACAATGCTATACTGCTTTACTGCACATGTCGAATACCGACCATCATTATTTTTACTTCACTTTATTTTTATTTTCGGAAAAAAATAACATTTTAAAACTAATTGCCTAAAATTCGACAACAGTCAAAATCTATGACTGAATCTGCGCAATGGCTAGTTATTAAATGGCAACGTTAACTTTTTCAAACAGTATAAATATGAAAAACATTTCAATCAAAAATACTTTTACTCTCATTCACTCTCTCATTCTAAGCATTTTAATATTCTCTCTTGCGCTCTACAACAAACCCTAGTTTGCGAACTCCCACAATTCACTTTCACGAAATTGAAAATCCTTTCAATTTTAATGAAAATGGCCAACACCCGATCTAACATTACACTTAAAAGTGACAAATCTCAAGAGCAACGAAGCCCAACAAGAAAGGTTGAGTTGCAGACGAGAGTGGTTCTTGGTTTTGTGACTCTTATGAACGAATCAGATGAAGTGAAGGAGATATCCGAACTGATTCAAGACATAGGTTTGAAGTATTTTTTTGAGAAACTAGCAAGATATATGAAGATGAAGTACTTGACTTCATTGACAACTCCAAAGTTGTCAAGGACTTACAAGACATCACATACACATCCACCAAGAAAATAAAGATAATTATTACTCCAAATGACTTCAAGCTGCTCTTTAGGGTTTCAAATGAAGGATCCAGAGACATCCCACCCGTTGTGGTGACTGATGGGAGGCACGCAATGCTCAATGAAGAAAGACTAAAAGAAGGGATAAGAACCATGAAAAAATATCTGTCCAAGGAAAACAACCTGCTTGCTGACATGGTAAAGAAGTTGATAATGTCAAGAGAGTTCTCAAAGGATCAGATCACCTCTGACCAGCAAGAAATTACATGTGCTATACTCACCAAGAAAAAACTCAACTGGGTCAAACTGCTAATGTATCAACTAGCCAAAGCAGTAGAGGCGAGACAGCCTCTATTTGGAAGAGTCATCAGCATCATTCTCAAGGACAAACTCAAACTCTCTGACAAGGAAGGAAGGCCATGGACAATGGCCAAGCAAATTGATGTCAGCAAGAATGAGAAGCAGCCAATAGGCTTCTTAAAGAAGTTTGCAGTAGTGCAGACGACGACAAAGGATGCAGACCAGCCTACCAAGAAGTAGCCTGAAAAGGCTAAAGGGAAGCTGATAAAAAAGGCACCAGAAACCAAACCAAAACAAGCAAGAGTTGGCAGAAGAAAACTTGTTCTGCAGACCTCAGAAGAGAAAACAATATCTGAGCTCCCTGCAACACAGTCTGCACCAACAAAAGAACAGACTGAGGCTAGTTCTCAAGAAATAACAATTGTAGCAGCAACTGAGGCATCATCCTCAAAGACTTTATCACCAAAGGAGCCAGAGATTGTAGCACTTCATGATGCAAACAAAGGTTTGAAGTATCTGAAAGCTGGTGCTGATGAAAACCTTTAGAACTTCATCTTGAAAGCTTAGAAAAGCTATTAGAAAGTCAAGGAAGAACCACAAACACAGCTCAGGGAAGAGCTAGGTGCACAAGGCTACATAAGAAAGGAAATTAAGGCTATTGAAGCCAAACTCAGAAGGATGAGATTTAGCAACCACTAAGTACATCTACTGCAGCCTCACTAACAATAAGAACTACTATAACATAGACATTCACAACAGTGATCATTCTTGTTCCTACTGTATGAATGGAATTGGCTTTGGTTGAAGCTGACCAGCCCTCAACTGTATTAGAAGCATAGGCCATAACAACAACCAGAACCACACAATCTCCAGAAAAAGAAGAGATCATAAAAACACTGCAGACTGCCCAAGCCGTCCAACAAAAGATTCTGGAACATAGAGCCATAACGGATGAAATGTTTGACAAACCCCTAAAAGAAGCAATGATTCAATAGTTTATCAAGGAGTACAAACTTCCAATCAAAAGGAAGTCCAAGACAGTAAGACCAAAACTCAATCTCTCTGGACCAACAACAACATACAGGATAAATACAGATGGCTCAAGAATAGAAATAGGCATAATTGATGGCATGACAAAAGTAGAAACTAATTAGCGGATTCAAATTCAAAGAATGGAAGCCAACAAGAAAAAGAGGCCCTCTGAACCATACATTTTGCTTAGTGGGGCTCTAGAGATCAAAGACTCAACCCTAAAAATAAGAAGCCACAAACAGGTATAACTGCAGCAAGTTGAGTTTGTGAACACTCCAAAAATAGAAGCAAAATTGTTCGGGCAGTAACTTTGGAAATTTTTTATTATCAACAGTTGGTCGAGCACCATCATCAGGAGATGATGATGATGGTGATGATGAATTCCCACAGCTCAAAGACCATGATGATGATGATATCATTGATGAGATTGATTAAGAAGGGATCAAGGATCAGCCAACAAAAGAACCATTCGCTGTAGAAGTGCCTGCAGCAAAGTCACATGCAGTCGAGCTTCAACCAACAAAATCTATAGTATCAAAATCAGGAGAGCAAAACGAAATAGAAGTAGAGGAACCTCTAGTAGAAAAGGCAAAAGATAGGAAGGTATCAATAGAAGTAGTCACAACAATAGAAGTAGTCACAATAATAGAACTAACAATAGAGGGATCACCAAAAAAGGAGTCAGTATCACCAATCAAGGATGCAACAGATGCTACAACAGAAGAAACTATTATAGACTATGGCCAGATCACTCAGCAAGCGGAGTTAACTCAAGTTACAACACTTGATCTCACTCCCACACAGGCAGAGAAAGTGATTATCGTGGAGGATGAATCACTAGAAACAACCTCATTCCCAGAGAGAAGCAGATTGCAACAAAAAGCACCTTCAAAGGTGTCACTATTGAGAAAATCAACAAACATTTGATGAGTGACACTCCTTCTAGTGAGGAAAACATACAAGATCAAGATGTATCCCCACTAAACCTACTATTTTCACCCTATCTTCATTTGGAATGGTGCAGACTAGGATAAATCCACCATCAGTAGGTTTTCCTTAAGGCCAATTCTATAGTGGTATATCTGACATTCAAATGACACCCCAAACTATAGGTAGAAGTCTGAGGCCAGCTCTTATAGACGTCAAATTAACACCAATCCATGAAATACCATCCTCTACTACAAGAACAATGGCCAAAACAGAACCTCATGTACATCAACACTCATCTTCACCAGAGACTACAATGGAGTTCAGACTTAGGAAACTGGATCAGGAGATCTGCCACATGCATCAGTGGACAAAGAATGCAATCAAGGACCTCCTTGACAAACTCAAACTAGCTGTAGATGAGCTGGAAGCTGAGAAGAATGCTAGAACAAAATGCTTTACAGACCACCACGACTCTCTCTCCAATATGGCTAAAGGCCTCATAGATCAAATTCAGAGGGCTAATGCACTAGATCTTGAGCAATATAGGCTCATTTCTTCAAACCTGAATAAACTAAGGGGCCAACACTCAGCTAACCTTTGTAAACTGCAAGACTCCTTGAAGACCACTCAATATCAACTTAAGGAACACACCCTCAACAATAACACAAGACTTAGCTTACTGGAAAACAAACTTCAACTTGAAACTGCCAAGGCCACAGTTGCTCAATAGACTACCCATTCCAAATAAAAAGCCCTTCGAACTGCAATAAAAGCCCTCACAGTCTTACTCAATGCTAAAAAGGGGGGGGGGGGGGGGGGGGGAAAGGAAACAGACAAAGGGACTGAAGCAACAAGACCATCGGTGGAGATGACAGCAGAGAAAAGAAAAGAAGCAGACGATCACAAAAGAAAATCTACAGTAGCAATAGAAGGAGAAAGGGATACAAAGCTACAAATGCCTCTGGAGGATAGGTCATCAGGGCACAGAACTCAGGGGGAGCAAACCTTACAAGAGAGGCCATCAGGGCACAGATCTCAAAGAAAGCAACCCTTAGAAGTTTTGTTATTTTACTTAGAAGTTTTGTTCGCATCAATTTAGTGGGAGATTGATAGAAATGTGTAATCCCTTGAGTTGTATAGAAATTGATGAACAAAACTTAAAAATATTAGCCATGATGTTGTTAGTGTGCTAAGATTGGAAATTAGTTAGGTAGTTGTAGTCTAGGTCAAATGCTGAAGAGCAGACGACCACAGATAAAGAGCATTGTGGGTCACCAGATGCAGACTAGTACAGAGAATTTCGACAAGACAGCTAAGACACGCATTGACAAAAAATGACCTGAAAATGATTGAGGATTTGAGATTAATCTTGCAGACAAGGACCAACATAGCAATGCATAGATTGTATCAGATCTGGGTGCAAACAAGGTTGCAGTAGTGGCCGGGTACAGACAAGATCTCAACAATACTAACTACAGGCTGAGCTATAACAAACTGGAGTGTAGTAGAGATGGTTGCTGAGGTTGGGGTTGAAGTCTTGGGATTAATCACATCGAAGATTTGAAGTTCAGAGTGACAATACGAGGATCAGGAAACGGTGAGCATTCAACATCAGTGAAGAAGTCACATATGACAAGCTATCACAATCAGGTCAAGTACAGTAACGGTTTCATTCCCTCAATCGATAAAAAGAGATCAAAGAGCTCAATGAACAATGTTATTTAACGAGAAATTGAACGTACAAAGTATACAAAATAAATCTCAATTCAAAACTGTTCAAGTGAGCTGAATTGAAGAAGAATAGGAAGAAAAAGGTGGGTTCATTAGTCTATACTGATGAACAGAAGTTGCAGGAGAGTCCAGTCAAGGATCTGTACAAAGGATTTAGGTTCTTCGCCTTTGACAAGTTAGATAGCTTGTAAAAGGGTTGTCTTGTAAGCGAAAAACAAGAAGATAGTGAATCAAGGGAAGACTAGACTAAGCCCTCCATTATCAATTGATAACGAGTATCTGAACCAATATAAATCATGTGTTCTCTATTTTCTTTTCATTGTTTTAAGTTATTAGAACTGTTCGGAATCAATCACAACAGCAATTGCAGGCCTTCAAAGTAGTCAGCAAAGAACATTAGTGTATCGAAATCCACCTTTCTATTGTATTATACTCAAAAATTTAAAACAACCTATTTGCCCCTCCCTCCTAGGTTGTATCTATGGATCTTATACTTCCGATTGTAAAGCATACGTCGATCAGATTACTTCTTGCATTCAACTTATTATATGGAGCTAGGGCAACTTGATGTGAAGACCGCTTGTCTTCATGGGTACCTGGAGGAGACCATATATATGCAATGACCAAAATGTTAGAAATGGGTATGTAAATCTGGGTGTGCAAGTTGACAAGATCTTTATATGGCCTAAAGCAATCTCCTAGACAATGGTACAATCAATTCCATGGTTTCATGATAACACATGAATATTCCCGTCGTGCGCATGATCCTTGTGTTTATTATTCATTTTGTGATTATTGTTCAATAGTGTTATTAATGATAGGAATATGCAATCCCTCCAATTGTATAGAAATTAACATAACAAAACTGAGATGTATTAGTCAAAATATAGTTAGAAATACTTAGGCTAGAAATCAAGTAGGTAGTTGTAGTCTAGGTTGGATGCTGGAGAGCAAACAGCTGCAGATGATAGAGATCATATGAGCCACCAGATACAGAGTACTACAAAGAAATTTGGCTAAGTAGCTAAGGCATTCACGAGCAACAAAAAAACGTCAAAGGCTTCAGGATCTGGGATTGAGCTTGCAGACAAGGACCAACATATCAAGGCATGAAGTTGATCAGATCTGGGTGTAGGCTAAGATTGTAGCAGGGGTTTGGTGAAGACTGTGGTTGCAAGGTGCAAACTAGGACTTATAATACTGGATGCAGACTGGAGGTTGCAGCAGGCTGGATTACAACAGAGATGATGCTAGGGTTAGGTCAAAGGTCTGGAGTCAGTCAAACGAAGATTTAAGTTAAATCAGCCATAGCATTATTTCTGGAGTTAGTGGGCTGTCAGCATCACAAACAAGATGGTGGGGGACACGAGTGGCAAAGTGTCATGTCAGAAACAGTACCTTGTTGCTGGGTTCGTTCCCTGAGCCTATAAAAAGGAACCTTTGAGGCTCATTGAAAACTGTTGAATGTGATTAAAAGGAAAGGAGAGTCCTGAGTTTAGATCTGTGAAAAGGATCTGAAAAGGATCTGAGAAGCTCTACTGCTCAGAAACGAAGGAACCAATGAAATAAGTGAGAACAAGAAGGATGTTCTATTACAACAATATGATTGGGTCTCAATGAGATCAGATGAGAATCTGACTACCTTTTATGAAAGATTCAATAGTCTCATCAATAATCTCAAACCCTTAGGAAAAACTTTCAAAAACAAAGAAGTCAACCTAAAGTTTGTGAGATCTCTTGGTGAAATCTGGAGCACAAAGACCACAGCTATAAGGGAATCTAGAGATCTAACAAAGATATCCCTGGCTCAACTGTATGGTGTATTACATACATACAATCTTGAAGTTGAGTAGAAGAAGCAAATAGACGATGTGAGAAAGAAGACCTTGGCTTCCAAAGCACAAGAAAAAATCCTAAAATAAATGGCAGAAGAGGAGAACACTGATTCCTCCTCTGCAAGTGAGCAAGGACTATCTGAAGAGCTGACACTAATGGGAAAGAAGTTCAAAAGGCTATTTAAGAAAAAGAACTTTAGGAAAAACTTTCCCTTGAAGACAAAGGAAGCAGAAAAGGAAGTCTACTACAACTGTGACAAACCAGGACACTTTGATGCATAATACAGACGACCAGCAGAGGATTCGTCTACACCAAAATTCAAAAAAGACCACAAAAAAGGAAACTCTGGATGGAAAGAAAGAGGCAAGGCCTATGCTGTAAAGACATGGAGTGATAGAGACTCTGATGATGAAGACATAATCTCAAACACTTAGCTGTGCCTCATGGCTATGGATGACGATGAAAAGCAGCATGTTTTTTTATCTTTCTGATTCAGATGCCACCATAGAGGAATTAAAGGAAATACTTCCAGAAACCTCTAAGAACTTTATTTCCCTTTTAAATAAAAATAAAGAGAATCTTAAATAAATTCAAAGTCTCAAAGAGAAATGCAATTTAACACATAAAGAGACTAATAATAGTCTAATCAATGCTCAAAATGAACTCAAAGAAACAAATGAAAATGTGAAACTTCTCAATGCACTAGTGAAAACCCTTTCTTTGAGAAACACTGTGCTTCAGAAGAAAGTGGATGCTTGGAATGGTGAGACTTTGTGTTTGCAAAAGACTGCTCAATACAGGTCAATCCTCCCTTGATAAAACTGGGTTAGCATATAATGACTTGTTGCGTAATAATGCAAACAAGAAAGTCATTAGTAAGGAAGCAAAGTAGACCATTACAAAAACTGTGCAAAAAAGGAACAACTCAACTCCACCAGATGTGCATAAGAGGAATACCTTTGATACAACAGGTGTGGATAAGAGCAAAGGCTCTGCTGCATAGACTGTGCAGAAAGCCATACTCGATAAACCATACTCGAGAATACAACTTCTCCATAACAACTTGGAGAAAGCCATACTCGAGTCACAACTGCTCATGTAAAATGCAGCAGACGCGCTGTGGAGCAAACCACTTATAAGAACAAGACCAAAGATCTACTGCTTTACCTGTGGCAAACTTGGCCACAAATCTTTTGAAAGTTGGAATTCTCACAAGAAGATAATTCAAGTATGGATTCCAAAGGATAACCAATGAGGACCTATATAAGTGGATACCATGTACGCTTTATGTTTTCAATACAGGAAAGACAAAAAGGTATATGGTATCTAGACAGTGGATGCTCAGGACACATGACAGGGAAAAAATCCATCCTTGAAGACTATAGAAAGGAACAAAGACCACTTGTCATATTTTGGGGAGGAAAAGCAGGTATAACTAAAGGTTATGGAATCCATGGTACAGATTCCTTATTCTTTAGAGATATTGCTTATGTTAAAGGTTTAAAACATAACCTGCTATCCATTAGTCAATTATGTCAAAAAAATTATGATGTATCATTCACTTATGATACATGTCAAGTAAAGGATAAAATCACACAAGAAGTCCAATTACTAGGAGTAAGAAAAGGAAACATTTATGCAGTAGACTTTGATTCATCATAGTCAGAACAAATAACATGTTTCTATACTAAAGGAGCTGAAGACACAAACTCGGTATGGCACAAAAGATTAGCTCATCTTAACTTTAAAACTATGGTCAAATTATCCACAGAAAACCTAGTAAGAGGACTCCCTCAAGAAAATTTTAAAAAGGATGAACTATGGAGACCATGTCAGGAAAGAAAGGAGACTAGAACAAGCTTTAAACCCCTAAACTCTTCAAAATCAACTAGAATTCTGGAATTACTACATATGGATCTCTATGATTCAGTTGAGATAGAAAACTTAAACAAAAAAAGTACACTCTAGTTATAGTGGATGATTATTTCAGATACACGTGGGTAATGTTTTTAAAAAAGAGTGAAACTTATGGTCTACTCACAAGATTTCTTAGAAAAATACAAAATGAAAAAGGCATTGAAGTGATCACAATTAAAAGTGATCATGCCACTGAATTTGATCAAACAGGAGTAGATGTTTGCTGCAATGATCATGGAATTAAACACAAATTCTCAGCATCTAGAATAGCTCAACAAAATGGTATGGCTGAGAGGAAAAATAGAACACTCATAGAAGCAACTAGGATAATGCTTTCTGATGCAAACATATCTAAAACCTTCTGGGCAGAAGCAGTTAATACAGCTTGCTATACTTAGAATAGATGCACAATTCACAAGCTTTATAAAAAGACTCCCTATGAATTATGGAAAGGAAAGACACCAAGTGCCAAATACTTTCATGCTTTTGGATGCATATGTTATATACACAATAATAATAAAAGCTATCTGTAAAAATTTGATCCTAAGACAGATAAGGGAACCTTCTTAGGGTATTCTACAAATAGCAAAGCCTTTAGAGTATCCAATAAAAGAACTCAAACCGTTGAGGAGTCAGTTCATGTATCATTTGATGAATCAAAAATATTCATAAAAAATGCAAATGTATTTGATAAGGAATATGCATGTAATGAACAGGCTGCAGAAGAGGTCATTGAAACTGCAGACAAGGAAGAGTCGTCTGCACCCAATGACAATGCAGCAGAGACTGAAGAACAAACTCCACAACAACTGGAAATTAATGAACAAGATAAAAGAAGATGGATCAAGGCATATACATAGGATGACATAATAGGAGATAAAAATGCACCTGTGCAGGCTAAAGGGAAATAAATGCAGAATGTCTGTCTGCATACTTCATATCAGAAATAGAACCTAAGATAATAAGTGAAGCCCTAAATGATCCAAACTGGATAGATGCTGTGCAAGAAGAATTAAATGAGTTCCAAAGAAATGAGGTATGATATTTAACACCAAGACCCAAAAACTATCCAATTGTAGGCTACAAATGGGTATTTAGAAACAAATCTAATGAAACTGGAATAGTCATCAGAAACAAAGCTGGATTAGTTGCTAAGGGATACTCACAAGAAGAAGGAACTGATTTTGATGAAACCTTTGCTCCTGTAGCAAAATTAGAAGTCATAAGAATGTTCCTTGCCTATGCTGTATATCAAAGATTTAAAATCTATCAAATGGATCTAAAGAGTGCATTTCTAAACAACAAGCTGCAAGAGGAAGTTTATGTTGAACAGCCTCCTGGATTTGAAGACTTTGAATATCCAAGATATGTATATAGCCTAGACAAGGCACTATATGGATTCAAACAAGCACCTAGGGCATGGTATGAAACTCTCTCATCATTTCAATATGAAAAACAATTTGAAAAAGGTAAGATAAATACCACTCTATTCCTCAAAAAGCATAAGGAACATATATTATTAATACAAATCTATGTTGATGATATCATATTTGGTTGCACTAATAATAAACTTTGTGAACGTTTTACAGAGTTAATGAAATCCATATTTCAAATGAGTTTAATACGGGAACTAAAATATTCCTAGGACTTCAAGTACAACAATTAGAAAATGGAATCTCTATAAATCAATCTAAGTACTTAAAGAACATAATTAAAACGTATGGCTTAGAAAGTGCTAGTCATATGAAAACTCCCATGAGCACATCAATAGAGATAGACAAAGATGAACATGGAAAAGTATAAATCAAACCATGAATAGAGAAATAATAGGATCATTGTTTTACCTTAATGCAAGTAGATCAGACATTCAATATGTAGTCTGTGTCTGTGGAAGGTATCAATCTGATACCATGGAATCATACTACACTGTAGTATAGAGAATCCTAAGATATCTCAAAGGAACTCTAAACCATGGTGTATGGTATCCTAGAAAATCAGATTTTACACTAATAGATTTTTCAGATGCAGACTTTGCAGGTTGTAAAGTGGACAGGAAAAACACAAGTGGATCATGTCAATTTATTGGTGCAAGATTAATTTCCTGGTTCAGCAAGAAAGAAACTAATGTGTCACCACTACTGCAGAAGTAGAGTACATAAATACAGAAAGTTATGCTGCACAAATACTATGGCTGATATCATAGCTTGCAGACTATGGTATGATACTCTTTGAAACCTCTATATTTAGTGACAACACGTCTACAATGGTAATTTCAGAAAATCCTATTTTTCATTCAAGAACCAATCATATTGATATCAGATATCACTTTATCAGACATCATGTGCAAAAAGTTCATATTAAATGTGAATATATTCCAACACAAAAATAAATTACAGATATTTTTACAAAACCTCTCGATGAGAGTAAGTTTATGCAATTTAGAGGAGAATTGGGTATACTTGATTTAAAACAGTGAAACTGACCAAAATGCTTTACTGCTCTAATGTATATGTAAAATGCAGAGAATCCTTATTTTATGCAGACTAGCATTATTACTCTACTGCTTGCTATATACGTGGATGCAGACCAAAAGCAATATTGCTTTACTCCAATTATTTTTGGAAAAATATTATCATTACAAAACGGTTTTCCTCAAATCTCATAACGGTCAAAATAATTAGCTGATACTATGTAACGACTAGAAACTTCTAACGGTAATATTTTTTTGGAGACTATAAAAGGAGAAATTGAAAACGCAGATGACTATAAAAGGAGAAATTGAAAACGCAGATGACATAAAAATCACTTTACACTCTCATATACTCTCTCTTCTCTCTAATCTCGAAACCCTCTATTGTATCAAGAATTGAAAACCCTAACTTTCAATTTTTTCAAAATCACTTCTGAAATTCAAACTTTTCAACAAACACTCTTCGAAATGGCCAACATGCCATCAAACATCTCAAAGAAGAGCACTAAATTTGATGAATCGAGCACATTAAGAAAGGTCGAACTCCAAACTGGTGTAGTGTTCGATTTCAACACTTTGCAAGTTGAATCAGATGAAGTAAAAGAAGTTGCTGATCTCATTCAAGAAGCCAGACACAAGTATTTCTGTGAACGAATAAACAAAATATATGACGAAGAAGTACTTGATTTCATCGACAAAGCCAAAGTGACAGATAATCTGGAGTTGATCTCTTATACCTCTATTGCAACCAGAGTTGCAATCTACATCAACACAGATGACTTTGCTCAATCATTCAACTTACCAAACGAAGGGTCGAGGATCATTCCACCTGTACTTGTGACAACAGGAAGGCATGACATGCTTACAAAAGAGAAGTGGAATGAAGGAATTAGGACAATGAAGAAGTTCTTATCCAAACAACACAAGATTCTTGCTGATATTGTCAAGAAGGTCATTATCTCATGAGAATTTAGTAAAAATCATATTACCAATGATCAACAAGAAATCATGTGTGCAATCCTCACTAAATATGAAGTCAATTAAGCAAGATTGCTCATACATCAGTTTGCCAAAGCTATGCAATCAAAGCAACCACTGTTTGGAAGGATAATCAGTATCTTTCTCAAACAGAAGCTGAAACTCTCTGATAAGGAGGGAAGGCCATGGACGATGGCCAAACAGATATATGTCAAGAAAATAGACAAGCAGCCTATTGGACTGACAAAGAAGACTACAACTGTGAAGCCTACCATCAAACGTGCATAAGAGTCACAACTGCAGAGCAATCTCCAAAGGCATCGGTGAAGACCAGGAGGAAGTCTGTAGATCAATCTCCAAAGGCAGCAGTGCAGACCACTGCAACAGTGACAAGAATAAAAAGACAACAAATCAGCAAAGCTCAAAGACTACAAGAGGCTAACTCTGAAAGTTATAACAAACTCTAAGATATGACCAATTCTGGCATGAAGCCGGTAACAACACTGGCACGAAGCCGATAACAACTCTGTCACGAAGCTAACAACAACTCTGGCACAAAGACGATAACTAGTTAGGCCAAGAGAAAACTCGTCATGCAGACCTCGGACGAGGAAACAATCTCAGAGCTTCCAGGTGCAGAGACAACTAGCATGGAGATAGAAGCACAATCTGCCTTAGTGCAGACTAGGACAATTACTGAACCATCATCATCAAAGACCCTACCCCCAAAGGCACCTGAGATAGCTGCACTTCATGATGCCAATTTGGCATTAGAATTTTTGAAGGTCGGAGCAGACGAGAATCTTCAAAACCTTATCCTGAAACCTCAAAAGAACTACCAAGAGGTCAGGGAAGGATCTCAAGCTCAATTGAGACAAGAGCTTGTTAATCAAAGATACTCACATGATGAGATAAGGCAAATATAAGCAGACCTCAATGAATTACAGAGGGCAAGACTATCTCAGCCTACCTCTATTGTAAGGTCAATCACCATTAAGCTAGCTGTAGAAGAGGCAACCACAACAGTAATTGTTTCATTCTCTAGCAATTGAATGAATCTCTCTAAAATTACAGAAGGTCATCTATCTATTACAGTAGAAGTATGGTCAAGTACAACTACCGAAGTAAGACCAACAAGACCTTCTCCAGAAAAGATCATTAAAATAGTTCTGCAGACGGCCGGGCTGTAGAAGAAAGAGCTCAACTACACATAGCTCAAACCTCTCAACTACTTAGCCAAAAGAGGCAAGATGAGATACAACAGAAGGAAAAGCAGAAAGGAATGATTAAGGAGTTTATGACACAACACAAACTGCCAATCCAAAGGCCGATAAGAGCTGGAAGGCAAACAAGGGCTGCAAGACCAAAACTAGTTCCTTCAGGACCAAAGACCTTATGTAGAATCAATCCAGACAAATTACAGACCTTGATTGGAGAAACTGAAGGGATGATAGAAGCAGAAATCCAACAACTAGCTCAGCTTCAAAAGAAGATAGCCAGCACGGCAACAAGACAAAAAAACACTTTTTTTTTCAATGGGGCACTTGAATTCAAGGATTCCACCTTGAAGACCACCGGACTTAGACATGCCATACTCAGACCTATTGAGTTTGTGAACACACCTGCAGTTGAGGCTGTACTAAAGGAGCTCTTAGTGAAACATATCCAAGCTACAACTCAGGAAATATATGACTATATCACAAGATCTGACTTGGGAGAACATCAGCCATCAGGTGATGATGGTGATGATGGTAATGATGGTGGTAATCAATAACATCCTGATGCTCAGGATGATGACGATAACATCATTGATAAAGTTGCAAAGGAAGGTGTCCATGAACAACCTATCGTAGCTGAGACCACTGCAGAAGAGTCTCCTACAATAGAACAAGCAGCTGAGGAACCTGCAGTAGAAAAACCTACAGAAGAAGATGAAGCTATAGCTGAGTCTCAAACAGAAGGATATGAAACAGAAGAATCTACAGCAAAGACACAAGTAGTGATCACCCTTGTAGCTGAAGAGCAAGCAGCTGAGGTTCAAGCAACAGAACAAACTAAGGTAGAACAACCTACAGCAGAAGAACATTCAGATGAACCATCTGCAACAAAATCTTCTGTAGCTGAACAAACTATAGAGGAACTTCCTAAGGTAGAAGCAGAAGAAGAAACTATAGAGGAACTCTCTAAAGTTGAAGAACAAGAGGAGGAACTACCCATAGTTGAAGATCTAATAATGGTCACATCCATAATAGACTCGGATATAGCACTACCTTACACTATAGCTGAGACAAAAAATGCAGACGAGATAGAACAATCAACTCCAACTCGTCTAGCCTTACACAGTCTCTCTAATCTATTGTTTACACCACCCTCCTAATTTGGAAAGGTGCAAACATAAGCAGATCCACCCTCCATATGATTTACACAAGGAATACCAAGCCGCAGTGCCTCTGAAACTCAGAAAACTCCTCTATCTGCAGTCAAGACACTTAAGGATGCATTTGATGATGACATTCAAATCATCTCAGTCCAACCAAGGCCACCTACAGAAAGGATACACTCCTTTCCCTCAGAGGACACTACAGGCTACAGATTAGGAAGATTGGATCAAGATATCTATAATATGTGAGAATGGAACAAAGAAGCACTTCATGAGTTGCTTGTAACCCTGCAACCAATGGCAGAAGAGTTTAAACATGAGAGGCAAGTTAGAACCCAAGGCTTTGAACACATAAGGACTTCACTTAACAAGCTGACAGACGGGGTTATCAACCAAATGGAAAGAGCCAATGCCCTCAACCTAAAACAATACAGATTGAGTTCTTCAAATCTCAACAAGTTCAAAAGTCAACATAAAGCTGAGCTAAGGAAACTGAACAAGGCTCTGCAAACCACTCAATAACTTGATAAGACCATACGCATCAATGACACCAAGTTTGGACTCCTCGAAACCAAACTGGAAGTAGTTAAGAAGAACATATTCTCTATACTTCAAGCTGTGCGTACTACCCTTGAAGCTCTCACCTCCACCCTGAATACAAACAAAAAGGGGGAGAAAGTAGACTGCAGAAGAGCCATAGAGAACCGCTGCAGTAGAGCAACAAAAGACCACAGCTAAGACTCAAGGGGAGAAGTCTTCTGCAACCAAAAAGAGATATTCCTCTGACAAAGACAGGGAAAGGTCTGCAAAGAGACAAAGATATCATGAAGAACAATCTCATAAAGAACGCAGACTACACAGAGAGTCAGAACAAAGATCTCACAAGCGAAGAAATAAATTAGAGGAGGAACACAAGCATAAGCACAGCAAAAGAAAGGAAGATCAAAGGTAAGTATAAATATCTCTACTGCTCTTTCTTTTGTTTTTGTTTTTTGTTTAAAAACATTGTAATCAATGTAATGAGAAACGTTGTAAACTTGTTGTTTTACATAGGAGTTTTTGTTAGCATCAATTTAAGGGGATATTGATAGGAATGTGCAATATCTCAAATTGTATAGAAATTGATGTAATAAAACTGAGATGTATTAGTTATAATATAGTTAGAATACTTAGGCTAAAAATCAAGTAAATAGTGATAGTCTAGGTTGGATGCAAGAGAGCAGACGGCTACAGATGATAGAGATCATATGAGCCACCAACTACTACAAAGCACTATGGCTAAGGAGGTAAGGCATTCATGAGCAACAAAAAATGTCAAAGGCTTTAGGATCTGGGATTGAGCTTGCAGACGAAGACCAACATAGCAAGGCATGAAGTGGATCAGATCCAGGTGCACACTAAGATTGCAGCAATGACTTGGTGAAGACTTGTGAGATACAGACTAGGGCTTACAGTACTGGATGCAGACTGAAAGTTACAGCAGACTACATTGCAGCAGAGATGATTGCTAGGATTAGGTCAAAGGTCTGGAGTCAGTCAAACAAAGATTTGAGTTAAAGCAACAACGACATGATTTCTGGAGTTAGTGGACTGCCAGCATCAGAAACAAGATGGTGAGGGACACAAGTGGCAAAGTGTCATGTCAGAAACAGTGTGTTGTTGTTGGGCTCATTCCCTAAGCCTATAAAAAGGAACGTTGAGGCTCATTGAAGTAAGGCTGTTGAATGTGATTGAAAGACAAGCGTGCAAAGCAATCGAAAGTTCAAAGATTACTCAAAAGAGCTAATTCATGAAGATCACAGTGAAAGGAGTGTCACTAATTTGCATAAGAATAAATCTTGCAGCAGAGTCCGGAGTTTGGATCTATGAAAAGGATGTGAGTCATTCATCTTTTATACAAGTTAGATAGCTTGTAAAAAAGAGTTTTCTTGTAAGATCAAACAAGAAGATAGTGATACCCACCTCTTGGCTTGACTACACTGGTCACCAAGGAAAGACTCGACTAAGCTCTCGATTATCATTTGATAACGAGTGTCTGAATCAGTATAAATATTGTTCCTATTACTTGTCTTTATTGCTTGATATTTAGAACTGTTAGAAATAAATCATCGTAGCCAAACAGAGATAAAACTCAAAGAGTTTGAACTCTTTCGTGTAGCAGACTATCAACTGTCATTTGCAGATTGCCTAAGTGGTTTGCAAAGAACTAGTATTCCGTATTAAAAGTTTCAAAAAACTTCAAACAACTTATTCACCTC
>LIEC01012602.1:68043-88364 GCA_001925005.1 Drosera capensis | reverse complement strand
ATATTAACATCAAATCTTCTTGATGTTTCACTTATCGAAAATGCAAAAATCTTCCTCTCCTCTCTCCTCTCCATATAACCATTATCATTAACCACATCTCCCTCACCTCCTCCATGTTTCACCTACGACCTCCTATGCTTTCGATCGTCCCTACGACGCCACCACCATCAAAACCCAACCGATGGCATATCTTGTTTCTTGTCTTATCCCAATCATCAATCATCCATAATAAAAAAAAGTGACAATTTATAAGATTAAAAAGGGCAAAGAATATATGATCTTCATTGCCCCGAGAAACTCCGGATTTGTTACAACCAATGCCGAAATCGTGTGGATATGATCGAGATAGACTTCGTTATCAGCTTTCTCTCAAAGCAAGGCCTTGGCTCCTATCGAGATCGTCCACACACAAATATGGTTCGGACATGGCGTTGTCCTTGACCAGATTGAGTGGACGACTTATCTCAATTTCTCTTGATTTCGACTTTCCTTAAGCAAAGGTGGTCAATTCTGACATGGGTGTATGGACAGTTTAGCTGGCTTTTTCCAGACATATAAGCTTTGTATTTTTAAGGCATACTAACTGTATTTTAAAGACGTACTGGCTTTGTTGGGGTGGTACTGTTGTTACTTGTAAAGGTTTTTGTGTTTTGGGACGTACTGGTACTTTTCCAAAGGAATATTACTTATGTTCGACGGATGATGTCAACGAGAGACGACAACTAGGCACATAATTTCAAGACGTACTCATAATGTATATGGCGTACGGTTGCTTTCAATGACAATGACGAAGGTGAAGACGAACTGATAATGATTATATATGGTTGCGGTATGTTGGGGAGTTCGACGAAATTTACGTAAACGAGCTCTTATCTTTATGGTTGCATTATATGATTTTATTACGTGAGCGAGATCGAAGATGGTTATCGAATAAGGCGTACGTTTTTTATTTGAAATTGATTTTTTTAGTTGGTCATCCATATTTCCGTTTTCTATTGATTAATAGTCATTCGTATGTGAATTTTTTATTGGTTAATTTCATAATGAATTAACTAATATCAGTTTTATTATCAAACATATGAATAATTAAATAACTATGTGAAAGATTGGACCAACAATATTACATATTTTTATTTGATCGAGCTCTTCTTTAATCAATTATGACATGAATAATTACATTAAAAAAATAAGTTTTTGTATTTCATTCTCTCGTATTACAGCAATGTTGATAGTTTTATGTATTACTTTGTATCCAATACTATTATTTTTTTTTTATAATTGAACAATGCATAAATAATCGAAAAATTAAAGTTTATAATACACGATATAACTATTTAATTTAAAATGAATTATTTGTTATTTATAGAAAAAAATACAAAATAAATACATCATGAAAAATAAAATCGAAAGTTATATATTCACAAGGAAAGATCTAGTCTACATAAAACACATTGTGTCAAGACTATCACAAATTCAATTCAAACATATTTTACTCCATCATCAAGTGGATCGATCCTTAAATCATAATCAAATGGTAAATTTTCTCTAATCCATGTTCGAGTGGGATGGTTACTTAATCCATTTCAAGTGGTATACTATCTATTATCAAATCAAAATCCTTTTTCTAAAATATATTAAACTATGTTATAGCCTAATTTTGGAAAATCCAAGTAAGTACGCGATCTTTGGATTCAGTCGCTATTTTTCTTTTTCTTTTTCTTTTCTTTTCTTTTTCTTTGTTGTTGTTGTCTAACCTCTCTTTGAGGACAACTATACATCAAAAAGTTGATATATCCTAACGGTAACCTTTGAAAGTAGAGATCGCTTCAGCAGAGGTGATGGTACGAGCCGAGTAAAGCGACCTTCCTATTACTTAACCTAACTCTCGAGTCCAGAAATTCTATCTCCAGAACAAACTCTTATCCATTCCCTTCCTTAGCATATGGGTAACCAACAGAAATACACCGTCTACTAAGTGATCCAACTTTATTTTTCGGTCAAGGATTAGCACATAACACAAACATCGAAACACCTTAACATGAGAATATGACAGGGCTCATTGAAAACTAAGTTCATAAGGGGTCTTTCCATGAAGAAGTGGTGATGGAGTATAATTGATAAGATATGCAGTCGTTAAAACACATTCTTCCCAAAATTCAATAAGCAAATTAGCTTGAAATCATAATGCTTGTGTCACATTCACAATGTGAGGATCCGTTTTGTTGAGGTGTATGTACACAAGAAGTGTTCGTTTTGTTGACGTGTATGTACACAAGAAGTGTCATGTATCATCTTGTTTTTTTAAAAAATACTCTTGCATACTTCTGGAGATGAATTCGAAGCTGTTATCACTTTTGAACCGTTTTACATGGACTTCAAATAGTGTTTTTACTAATGCACAAAAATAAACAAGCATTTGATATGCATCACTTTTATCATGCATCCACTATATCCATACGCCCTAAAATAATCAACAACAGAGAGCAAATAATATGCTCCACTCGACGTCTGGATTTTATAAGGATCTCAAATATCGCAATGAATCAAATCAAAACAGACAACAGACTTATCATCACTTTTTGGAAAGGAACAACGAGTTTCTTTACTCCTAAAACATGCATCACATGTAGCAACATCAGAATCCTTTGAACAACTACAACTTAACTCAAGAATAGAAATCAATATATGTTTCGACGGATGTCCCATACGCCAATGCCAGTTTTCATAGCTATCTTTTTCTTGCACCGTAAAAGTAGTCATCCTTTTCACTGGCTTGTAGTAGTATACCCTATTCCATAATTCGCCCACTCCAATCGGACTCCTCAAGATGTGGTCCTGTATAACACATAACTTATCAGCAAATATAACAATACACTGCATATCACGTAGTAATTTCCAAATATAAATAAGATTGCAGGTGAGATCGGGCACATAAAGCACATCATATAAACATAAACCCAAACCAAAAGAAATGTTTCCATGCTTAGTTCCAAGCATGCGATCTCCATTTGATAGTGTTACGGGGAATGGCTCAGTTTGAATTATTGATAAAATATTGTGTGCCTTTAACGAACGAAGAACCAAATATCGATCATCGCATGAATCAATAGATCCTGCAATGGTTAATCGAGACACAACAACAAAAATATAATGCAATATGCAATGACAATCATAGTCGAGGCGTGAGTTGGACTCACATTTCTTAAGACGATTTTATCCTGCTCTAGTTCTTACGGATGTCACAATAATCGTCTCCCAAGATAAATCGACTATCGTACAAGAATAGAAGCACTCCAAATTCAAATACACAACGTACCTACTTGTGCCTCGAACTCTCTTGTTTTTTAGGCTCATGACGACGAATGAACTTCGACGACACATCCAAACCGACGATGCAAAACTACAAGTAGAATTAGGGTGGATTTAATGTTGGAGTCTCATCATCCAAGTTATTAAAAAATGACTCCGAAGGCTGGCATTAATAGAAGTTAAGAAGCATTCATTAGCCTTGAGTCACACCTTTTCATTAGGATAGATATCTCTTCACTTAAGTCACACCTTTTGGACTTAACCAACCTTTAATCATCTTAAGCAATAAACTTTGTGTATTAATTTCTCGTTCACCCGAAATTGGTTACGAGAAAATAAATATACTACGTTAATCTACTCAAGACATAGAATTCAACGAGACCGACTTTGTTTTAATCCGACGATTAAAAGTTGCTCAAATTTATGGTCAAAGAGATCAATTTATAACAATCCCCTACATGAATGACATTAATGTATGTACACACTTGAGAGAATTCAAACGAGAAGATACTGCATTAATGATAATTTCGTAGTGAAGTCCTATCGGATTTAATTGAATAGTGCAATTAATGATAATTTTGTTAGCCCGACTGTTATCCTATGTTGGGCGTTTATTGCTTATCAGTTTTGTATTGAAGAGCTTGTAGGCATATTGGAGTCAGATTTTTGTGATGCCAAAAAGAGTTTGTGAGGGGGTTCAAAAGGTTTGTCGATGCTATCTTTGGACTAGTTTTTCTCATGGTAGTTTGTATCTGATGGCCTATCCAATGTTCTACATCTGGGACTGTCTATCCTTCAGCATCAGACCATGCACAAAAACGAATGAAAAATTATAAAAATATCCTTAAAGAACCTCAACTAACATGAAACTACACAAAAACGAATGAGAAATGGTAAAAGCATCATAAAACAACTTCAAATAACTCGAAAATGCAAGAATCGTTCAAAAAAAATCATGAAATGAACTTAAAACTTTCAAAAACACATGAAGAAACTAAAAACACCATAAAAACAACTTGAATGACTTAAAAACTCAAAAAACTATGAAAAGACACTTGAAATGGGCTTAAAACACTCAGAAACACTTCAAAAATACTAAAAACACCTTAAATACCGCTCAAATTTCTTCAAAACACACAAAAACGAATGAAAAATGGTATTAAAAAAATCATAAAACAGTCTCAAATAACTTCAAAAAATAAGAATCTTCTATAAGAGTATTGAAAAGACCTTAAAACACCCAAACCCATATAAAAAGGCTAAAAACACTAATAAATAACCAAAAATAACTTGAAAATACAAAAAACTACGAAATGAGCTTTGAAATGAGTTTAAAACACTCACAATCGCATTAAAAGACTAGGAACAACACAAAATTATGGAAAATTATCATTGAAAGATTTTATTTCAATGAGATCCCACCAAAATTTTTAATTCTAATGAGGTCCTAAATTATATAAATTGGTCACACTATTCTCCACACCCACACTCCTCTCTACTGTTCTCTTCAATTGCAATGTAAGAATTGACATGGTTGGATCTAAGGCTCCGATTCGATGCGGGTGTGACAGTGCTATTTAATTCGATACGGTTGTAAGGATATGATCTGATTCGAAATCGAAAACTTAACTATTGAGAATCGACGGAGATAGAAAATTGAAAGAAATGACAATGAAAAAGAAACAACAAAGTGGATTAAGTGTTGTTTCATTTATTGGATTTGTTGATGAATTTCAGTGGTTGTTGTGGCTTTACGAATGTGGTGAATTAGTTGATAAATTTGAATTGTTGAAGTTGTGAAGCTTTGGATTGTGTGAATTTGGAGTCGAATTGGTGTTGAATTCGGGAATTGGTGGTATTGATTATTAAGGAGATTGGGTTTGATTCGAGTTCTGAGTTCAATTCGAGTGGATTCTAAAGTTTTGGAGGAGTTGAAGTTTCGTTGGAGTGAGTTGTGTTGATTGAATACTGAATTGGTGTTGAATTTGGGGTTGTGAGGATAAAGAAGAGGAAAGTTCACTAGTACGTCTATGGAAAAAAAAAATCTAGTACGTCTATGCAAATTGATGAATAGTAATACGTCCCTTCAAAAAATCTAATATGCATAAACAAAAACTAATATGCCTATTGAAAAAGTAATACGCCTATGCAACATTTAGTATGTCTATACAAAATATAGTACTTCAAAATTGGTTTGTTTTAATTCTCAAAAATAAAAAAGGTTTGTTTCAATCATACTAGTTTCAGTCTCGTATTGCTACGTCTATGCAATTGAAAAACTAATAGTCTATTGTTAAAGTACGTCTATACAACATCTAGTATGCCTATGTAAAATTTGATATGTCAAAATTGGTTTGTATTAGACATATTTGTACTTCTATGCGAATTGAAAAAACTAATACGTCTATATGCAAATTGATGAATACTAATAAGTTTTCAAAAAGTCCTAGTACATCTATGTAAAAAACTAATATGCATATGTAAAAACTAATAGATCTATACAAAATTTAGTATATCAAATTGATTGTATCAGACATACTAATTTCAGACGTATCAGTATTTTAACAAAATTGACTATCCTTTTAGAGTCAACAATATGATCACCAACACATAATCACACACGTAACACATAAATTACTAAACAAACACGCATCTCTTTTCATGCTTTCCCCCACAAGCAACACTACAAAAATCCACAACACTCGCAACAGACAACACATTTATGCTTTCAAACATCACATTCCTTCTCATCTACATCTGATTGATTTGTATGTCATTTCTCTTGTTTTTCCTTACATGAACCTTGCAGCTTCCCCCTTGATTTAAAGATATTTCATAATTCGTTCTCTCATGTATTTGTTTTCGATGGGGAGAACAGCCTGCCTATTTTTCTAGCACGACAAATCATCCCTGGTGTTGTTGTTGAAAAATCATATCGAATCGACAGATCGTCACAGCCTCCTTGCACATCAAACCCTAACCCTAACCCTAATTTCTTGATCCTGTAACGAAAAGGAAGAGATTTTCGATCGTAGATTAGAAAGCAGAGAAGGGAAGGGAAGCGTTGTTAATGTAGATTTGAGAGACGAATCATCAGCACGGGTCAGCCTGAGATGAGTGATCCGAGCAAAGCGGAACAAAAAAACAAAGGACAAATTGCTAAAGATAGGTTTATATATATATATATATATATAAGTGGTAGGTTATGGGAATAAAATTCACTTAGTGATATTTTCTTGAAAATAAGTTTTCAAAATAATATCACATGAGAAATTTTATTTTTTTAATAATAAATAAATTTATAATATTTTATTTTTAAATTCTATTGAGATAGTTTGATGTTATTTATTTTTATTATAACATCTCATTTTTTGCAGCGCACGGGTTTATATGGATGACATTTATAGTGATTTTTAAAAAGATATCAAAGATTATATGGATGACATTTATATGAATTTTTTGAGTCTCGAACTAAAGTCTCACAAAAGGGGGAGGCATAATTAAAAATTTGTGAGTTATGATTGTGAGGTTCGTATATATATGCAATGCCTCGGCCAATCTCCTTCCCTGGATATTTATACAGTCAGATTGAAGTTTTGGTCAAACCAGGCCTAAAAGTGATTTGAGGGGGCGGATCTATTTTATGTTTTGCACTAGGGATTTTATCTTGGCATTTACATACTATAAATTGAGTTTTATGTCGTCTTCATATTTTTAAGATTCAAGACATCATTGTGAAAGACGTTAAAGTGGTTTATCAACATTTGGATAAATTATTGATTTAAGTCTATTAACAAAATTAAGTAAGCCCATTAGGTCCTAATTTAGCAACTAAAAAAAACAACTCTGATATTATAAATTGGGATTGAAGGGATTATAGTGTTTTTAATCAAGATAATAAAACACACAAACAATGCTATAAAGGATATCAATTTTCAAGAATTTTGTCATTCACTGTGATCATCTCCTTATATGAAACGTAATAACCAAAACTGAAAGCATTCCAGCATTACAATCATTTAAGAAAAAAGAAAATGTGCATCATGACTTAGGTTTATCTAGTGAAAAATAAAAAATTGAGTTTAAATAATGAAAAATTAATGATTAAGTTTAAAATATATATTTCTAATCTCAACATTTGATTTGTATTGTTTCGATCTCAATTATTCATTTGTTATTAGACATAACCTATGTCCATCATTTAAAATCAAAAACCAAGAAATAAAAAAATTTAAAATAATCCATTAACATGTAGAATCATTCCTCCTAAATTTAAGAAACATAATATATTTGAGTGAGCAATAATATCACTGAACAAACTTGATGATAAATAATGTCGTTGAAGATAATTTAATGAGTCACATAAAAAAAATTGTTCATTAATGTCCAACCAACTTCACTTAACAGATTAAAATAATTAATCTTTGTTTTTAGGTTTTTGTTATATAAGTCTTTCAAATTTTCATTAGTTTTAAATAAATCCTCTCTTCATAATTTTAAATTAACCATTCAAATTGTTATGTATTAAACAAAATAATTTATTTATAATCTTAAAAATATTATAATGTCTTAAAGAATATTTGAATTGTGTGAATCATTTTGTCATATATATAATAATTCGAAAGATTAATTTAAAATAATAAAATTTAAAATTTTTATTTAATATTAATAAAATTTTAAAAAATTTATATGATAAAAATTATTGATTTTAACGGGATTATATCATTTTGGGATGAAAGAAAGACCATCATTTCCCAACTTTAACCCAATCATTGTAACCCAAATTTTCTTCCTCTCCTTCCCCACACGCCACCACCAATCACTCAACCATCTCCCCAAAAAAATCCCCAACTCCCACTCGAAACCCTAATTTCCCCTTCCCGGATGCCCTAAACCATCCGAATTCAATGTCCGATCTCGTCACCGGCGACCGCTACCTGGACTCCCTAGTCTCCTTCCTCGACAACAACGCGACCGCACTCATCGACGGAACCCTAACCCTAAAACTCAACCCGATCGGACTCCACTACGTGCAGTCCAGGCTCGAGGCGTTGGCCGAGCTCGAAGGGCTGATATCGGGAGCCCCGGTCGATTATCTGAGGGCTTATGTGTCGGATTTGGGAGATCACAGGGCGTTGGAGCGGTTGAGGAGGATTTTTGGGAGGGTGAAGGGGTTGAAGGTGGTGGGGGTGGAGGGGATGGGAGGGGCGGGGTTGAGGAGGGATCCGACGAGGGTGTCAGTTGTCGGGTTTGGGAGGTTGAGGGTGCTTGAGTTGAGAGGGTGTGATGTTTCCACGTCCGCTGCGAAGGGGTTGTTGGAGTTGCGGCATTGTTTGGAGAAACTTATTTGTCATAATTCTACTGTGAGTGGGTTTGATCTCTGCATTGCCGTTGGTTTTGAATGCTTGAATTGCTCTTGCCATAGTTGTATTATTGTGCCGAATGATTGGTGGTTTCCCTAGCATTGCGTGTTTATATTTTGCATTTTACATGATACCATTAGAACTTACAAAAAAGGTTTTCTGTTGTTGTTCCCATTATATATCTTGTCCTCTCAAAACATGTATGTGGCGGGGTACTTGGGTTGTTGTTTTGATTTTGCATGGAACCATTGATCAAATGATCTATGCATTTTTTACTCTTCCAGGCAACCCTTTTTTAGTTTTCGTGTTGCATGTTGTTTTATCTATGGGTAGATCCATCTCTTGGCGGTTAGAATCATTTTTTTTTCTCTCCTTTCTCAGTTCTTTGTTCTGTTTCTTACACATGTTTTTCACGTATAGCTCTTTTTGATGCTAATCATGCTTTAAGGGTCTTGTTTGACTGCCAGCTGAGAAATACAAATGTTTCTAATTATTTTTGGTTACCTAACCAGGGGTTAATCCACATGAGAACTGGGCAGTGGTAGCTGATTTTCACTTGGTTTTAGATGGTTCTTTGAGAAAGTCATCTGTCAAACTGGTATGTGAGTGATCAACTAGCGCCAGGCATATCAGGGGAAAGGAAAGGAACATACAAGGAAGAGCTCATCTTGTTACACTTCATTCTTTCTGAGGCATCATGTTAGAATGATTTTATAAGGGGTAGGAATTTGATATTTATTGACTGAGAGGGAATCAGGGACAGGGTGATGGTGGATTCCTGTCTGACAATTGTCAAATGTGTTTGAGGCATGATAAGGACAAAATTGACAATAAATTGGGATTTATGTAAGCATAGATCCAAAAGCTTTACGACATAGAACGTAACATGTGAGTGAGCCTTGAAAAATCGTTCTCTCGTAATGAACTTGAATCAGAAAATGTTTTCAGCTGTTTTAGGTACCCAATGTTAAATGCTAGATATAGATTGCTCTTTTTAAGTGAGCTACAAGCTTGGTCTTCTACCTTATTTTTCTTGTCCTGTTTACAGTGATACTTCACCTCGAGTTATTTACTACAGTTTTTGTTCCTCATTTGTAGGATGCCCTGCGTCATGTTTTTGCAAGTAGAATTGCTGACATAAAGAACTCACCGCAATGGACTCAGCTGTCATTTGTTTCCTGTGCATGTAATGGTCTGAAACTCATGGATGAGTCCTTGCAGCTCCTTCCAGCCATTGAAACCCTTGATCTGAGTCGAAACAAGTTTGCAAAAGTAGATAATCTGCGGAAGTGCACGAAGTTGACACACCTGGATCTTGGGTTCAATCAATTACGTTCAGTAGCATATTTTACAGAGGTAAGAAAATATTACATCAATGTGCTCACTTGTAGCAGTATACATCGGCTATAATTTTCTCACCTGTCAATGAAGTTTATTGCAATAATAAGCACTAAATTTTGTTTTGATTCAGTCTCAGACGTGATGTGATCAGCCTAAGATTAATCGTGACGCCAATACTTTCACCTTGATACTTGAATCTTAAGTATGTTTTGGTCAGACATGACATCATATCGGCCCGTATAACCTTTTCTTTCTATAAAATCCATCCACCCTCGAAAAGCATAGCTCTTAGGTGGTTTGCCACATGGATCTTTTTCTTTATTTATGGGAAAACAGAACATCCATCGTAGCATCCAGTATATTCACAACTTTTCATTTTCAGACATGTTTGATCAGCCTTTGCATATATGAGCGCCAATATAAATTTCACCTGGTACTTAGAATTTTAAGTTTGTTTTGGTCAGACACGCCCTCTTATCACCCTATACAACCTTATCTTTTTATAAAATCTACCCTCGACTAAAATGTTGTTACCTCCTAGCCTATCATCTCACTTAGTTTCTCAAGTCCTCTACCTTACTGAACTTTGTAGAATTATCCTTGCTGGTTTTCTTTGAGATGGTGTGTGAATCAGGGGTTTTCTTCGTCCACCTTGCAGATCTTCTATTTTTGTCCTTCAGCAAAGGTGGTTCACTCTTTGGTTTTAACTTTTAGTTTTTTCTGGAAATTCACTGCAGGTCAGTACTCATATTTCTAAACTTGTACTCAGGAATAATGCACTGACTACTTTACGAGGGTTGGAGAACCTGAAGTCGCTTGAAGACCTTGATCTGTCTTACAACATCATCTCAAACTTTTCAGAGTTGGAGGTCCTCTCTTGTATCTCATCTTTAAAAAATCTGTGGCTGGAGGGAAACCCATTGAGTTGTGCCCGATGGTATCGTCCACAAATTTACAGCTTTTTCGAATATCCGGATATGGTAAGCTTTGAGAAATATTCATCACCTTCTTGTATCCGCCAGTCAGCCATACAAGATGTATAGAAGAGATGGATACGATTATAAAATATTTAAATTTCGTTTTAACTCTTTTTTAGTTTGGTTGTGCAGCTCATTCAGTTGAAAGTAGATGATAAGGGAATAACTACAAAAGAATTTTGGAAGAGACAAATTTTAATTGCTAGAAGGCAAAAAAGACCTGCTAGCTATGGATTTTACATTCCTGTGATTGAAAATGTGGAGGAGGAGGGTCCTCCAAGCAATAAAACGGTGAGTTACTATTCTGCTGGTCAAATTCAGAAGTGTGACTTTGACTTTGTCATCTCCTTATAAGTCGCTAGATGGCTGAATTTTTCTTTCTTTCTTTCTTTCTTTTAACTTGTCTTTTCTGGCATAACCTTCCAGAAAAAGATGTCCCGTGTAGCTTGTATCGAGAATGACGATTCGAGCCTAGGCTCCGAGCATGAGACGGTGCCAGGCGATAAAGAAATCTGCAGTGGAGACGATAATATTATTTCTGATGAGGAAGCTGAAATTGTCGGCTTTCAAAAGAAAATCGAATTCATGAAGAAGGAACATTCCAGTCTTTGGTTGCAAGAGTTAAATGAGTGGATAGATCAGGCTTCTTCGGATGCTGTACATGGAAGTAAATTAAATGGTTCTCAGGTGGAACATCATGGGGGTGTCTATCTAAAGCACAATTCCGGCCAGAGATACATTGGAGAAAACTCCAGACATAATTCAACCTCAAATCAGGCTTCTGAAGATGATAGTGGTACCAGAGTTCAGGAACCAGATCTTACTTTTGCAGATTCCTCCATCAGTTTCCATGGGCCACAGAACCCAGAGACATCATCAGAGATCTTTCCGGACGGTACTCAGCGCGAATCTGAGAATGCTTTCATTACTCTGGAACAAAGTCTGAGTTTGTTGAGTTCATCTGTACATGGAAGGGACCATGACCTATCATTCACGGATGAAAATTTTGGTGCGGGAAGATTTGCAACCAAAAGAAAATATATGTTGCCTGCAAGTGTGAATGTGAGACCATTGACTGCAATCAGCAATATTGTTGAGTCACAGTCATTAATTGCCGAACATGGCTCAACACCTCAGTATCAAAAGGATATTCTCCATCGTCGTCAATATTTGGAAGAAGAGTATTTGCAGCTATCTGTCGACTCTTTCTCTGTTGCATCGTCTGATAGCGTTACCAGTTCTGACGAAGAAGAGGGTCTTAGCGTCACGTCAATTTTGCCTGAAACTGAAAGCATTTTGAATGCAGTAGTTAACAAGGATAGTTTCGGGCAATCCTCACTAACCTGTGAGGAAGGGAGAATTGCTCTGCTGCTTCATGCCAGTGGTCAGTGTTCGGGTTCACAAGATGAACAGGTCCCTTTGGTCAGTGTTAATGGTGTTAATACTACTGTTGAGTTTGGTGAAAAAGCAAGTGGTGTCACGCTGGAGGCAGATAGGATGGATTTGAAGTCCAAAAGGAAGCCTAGACGGAGAGTAGTTTCGCTGTTGGAAAGTAATGCAGAGTGTACTGATGAGGAGGTCGGAAGCAAGAAGGAATTAGTTCAAGTTGAAGATGAGAGGAAGCAGCAGGCTTATGATAGCTGCATAGAGAAAGATCGGAATGAATTTTATGAACGTTCATCTGCACAACAAGCTACTGGAGTTTTAGCTGAGGAGCAGTCAGATGCTGAAGTTGATGAGTACGTGAAAGATTATTTCGATTTCATTCTTACTGGATCTGGAGCAAGCGAGACTTGTATTGAGTATATTACTTGTGATTGTTTACTTGAGCCGGAGGTACACAACATTCAAAGGTGAGGACCCGACTCATAAACCAGAAATCTGGTATACCTAGTACTAAATCCTCTGAACTGTAGTGATCCCTGTGCACAACCAGTTAAAATGATGCCTGGAATTTGATCCATTGAGGTTGCATGTGTAGTGTTGGCAACCTTTAAAGTTAAGTAGCCATTGTGGATGTAGTGATGCTGGGCACACTGCTGGAATATAGATCTCCTACCAGCATATTGCCTTCAAGCTTAGTTGTTTTTCTTTTTAGCGAACGGTGGTACTTCCATTGCATGACGTTACTTTCGCTAGAATTTGATGATTAATTGAGGTTTATTAGCATGACATCCAATCCGCGTTCCTCCTACCAATGGTGATCCTTTTGAAAAGCCCAACACATTGATCCTGTTTGTCAGCTTCTAGCGAATTTTACCGCCGCATGACTTTTTTCTTGATTGTGGGAGAGCATGGTTGTTAGTGCTAGATGACCTATTTCTGTTGTGAAGTTCTTTCATTCATGAGCCTTGTTACCATAAACATTTCCATATGAAATGATCACCGACATTTGTGTTAGTGTCATCATTCCTCTCTGTTGGCTTCTATCTCCTTGATTTTGTTGGTCAATTTGGTCAGGATACTTGCTTCTTGCATTTGCTTTCCCTCTTCCTTCCCAAGGGATTTAGTTTGTAACCGTGGCTCCTTTTCTTACAGTCATTGCGTTGGCTCTTTTTTTTTTTCCAACGTAGCAATCACAATGAGGCTTCTTTGATTGTTTGTCTTTAGTTGTATTGTATTGTGTTACCTGCATTTCTTCTTTCTTAACATTTATGTCTTTTCTCTTTCTCTCGGTCACAACCCTCCACAGTAATTGTGCTTCTGTATTGTCTATTGTCTGAGCTTATCCTGTCCACTATTTAATGTTTGTCGATTATTCACCTCAGGGAGGTGGTTGTGCTAGCGAGCTGCGAAAGAAAATTGTATGTTCTACCCAGAAATCTCATTTCTGAGGGACCAGGTTAGATTTGTTGTGGTATGAACTCTAATCAGGAGTTATGCTCATTGTCTTTAATCCTCTGTGCCTTTCTTATCAGCAATCTGCCTTCGATTCTGTGTGACTGAAGTTGTCTCCTGTCTCTTTCTTAGAGGATGAGGCAAGTCTTGTTAGTTCCTATATAATTGAAGATGTGACTGGAGTTTTAGTTGGGTTGGGACTCCATGTTGTAAGGTAATTGATGAAGCTAACAGTTGAGTCTTTCTGCATTGCGCCCATTCAATGTTTGTGTTTTAACTTAAGATTCACAGATTGTACATTCGCGGTGATGCTGCACACATCTTCATGACAAGAAGTGCTGAAAAATCTGACCAGTTGCTTCATATGATGGAAATTGCTGGTTTCCTTGAAGCAAATAAAGAATTTCACCTCAGCAGGTCCCTCCATGTACCCCTTCTGCTTGATCTAGTTGTTTGCTGATGTTTTGAGTTTTGTCTGTGTGCTTGACATTTGATTTCAATCGCAGTTTGGAGCAGATTCAAATAGGTTTATTCTATAAGCATATATGTGGAGGCTCAGAAATCAGTATTCATCAATATGGCATGGTGCTGTTTCGTCATGATGAAAGTGAAGGTAAAATCTCAATCAGGTCTAAATATTGAGTTCAAACGGGGTACCTATACTACTTTAGATCGCAGCTTACTTTAACTCATTTGGTAATGTTAATTTTCCATTTGCATTCTGTAACTGGCAGAGGATCGGTGGGTTTCAAGATCACTCTTTGTAACTGGAGGGTGGTTGTTTCTCTGTGTCGAAGACATTTTGCACTTCAATTCCCATCTGATGGATGAAGATTTCTCACAATACTTGTTGCTTGATTCAAGTTGCTTCATTGGTGATATAAACAAAATGGTAATCTCTATGCTGCATTATGACCTTTCCCTCGGAATATTCATAATGATGCTGCAGAGAAGTCATGTAACTATTTCCAAGCCCATGAAGTAGTTATTTCAACTTGTACTGTCCTCAGGTCGTCGAAGTTGGAGAAAAGCGATGCGAAATCTCGATTTCACGATCAGATCAATCCCCAAGGGACAATGAAAGCTGCCTGACAGGTCTGAGTGCTATCATGGGTTTGAGCATCAAATCTGGTTGCAGAAGGAAAACATTAGTATCGGCCAAGACGTGGCAGCTGAAGTGGTTCTCTGAAGAAAGTTTGACCAAGTTTTTGGCTTTGATAAAGGCTATCCATGCAGGAGTTGCCCATTCAAGCTTGTCCATGGAACGTGTATCATAATAGTGAAGAATTTTGTCCCATTCAATTCATTCTTTAGATTTACAGTTTTGCCATTTCGATTTGTCTTCTGTGTATTTGTGCTTTCGTTCGTGTGAATAAAATAGTTGTACATAACAGTTTATCAAAGAGGGCTTGTCGTTGGGTTGTGTTCTCCGGATCTTTGAATAGAAGATGCATAGAAGTGATCGTCGTGCTCATCGTTTTTCTTTGTTCTTGGGATTTATACAGTCAGTGTTCTCTCCAAACCCGCACTTTGTTCTTGCTGCTGGTTGCAGCTTCCTGTTTTTTACTACCATCTGCCGTCTTCATGAACATGATGCAAGGCTCTTTATCATAGGAATATTTGTACCTCAACGAAGGGGGTCGTTGATGACAAAACATGTCAAATCATATATAGATATTATCATACATAATTTTTAGTAGGCTTTCTCTGTTCTCGTCTTCTATCTTAAGACGACTGTCGTGAATCAAGCAAAGTATGATGTTATCTTAAAGCTAATATTTAGAGAACAAAGTGTAAGAGATGTTGAACCTTCGTTTAGCTTACTACCTTTGCTTGGAATCCATCAACCAAGCATCTTTCATTTCGGTCTTACTCCAAGGCATGCACCGGAATGATCAATAACTTCGTACAATCCATTGGAGCGGAACCGGTTTTGGTTATCACAATATTAATATTAAAGAACTGAATGATCAATGACTTCGTACATTCCATTGGAGCGGAACCGATTTTGGCTATTTCACAATAGTAATCTTTAAGAACTCATTGATCTAGATTAAAACATGCGCTCTAATCCAAATAGATGAGTTTCACTTTATAAGAAAACAATGACTAAAAAACAACATAAAAAAATAATTCAAATTTTCTCAAAAAAATAATTTCAAAAAATAAAAAGTAATCGCTTAATAAAATATTTAATAATAAACAGTATAACAAACAAATATTTATGAATTAAGTTATCTCCATAATTGAATGGTGCAATGATTTCACCCTATTTTAGCATGTAAATTTGTATATACTTAATTATAAAATTTTCTTCCTATTTTTATCATTCAACACTTGATCCGTATATATTTACTTACAATATTTACTGGGATTTATACTATATTTGATCAAAACAATACTCCGCATCAACAAACATCCCACATTATGTGATCATTAAAATACCAACATTTATTCGAAATGTCTTCACATTCCACAACGATGACCCTAATTCTGAAAAACTGCTGATACAATAGTTGCTGCGAACAAGACAACCACAACCAAATTACACCAAAAAAATAAATTCAAAAAAATAATAAAAATCTTCAGAATAATTGCGTGATCAAGGCCTAATACAACCATCAACAATCAAACGAATGCAAAGGTCTATCTTCGACTCTTTTTGGGTTTAATTCTTTTGAAAGCCATAAATGTAACCGCAGCCGAAAGTGAATACCTGCCAAAATGAGGGAGGTAATATTAGGGGAGTGAATCAGAGTGATGCAGAACATAGTTAGCCATAACATTTAATTACAGCATGGGAGATAATATCATAAGTACAAATGCGAGAATGAACTAAAGACATTTCCTTGGAAGAGCATTTCGGGAAGATTTTCCCGAATCCAGAAACGTGGGATCTGAGGGGATTATGAAACTCGATGCACCAAAAAATTCATATCAAATGGACGCATTACCAAAAAGACCAACCAGATGATCAGTAATTGCATACCCGCAAACAATCCTAGGAAGCAAACGTGACAGATTTAAGACAAAGAGCTGATATGTGTATCACCTAGACAACCCTCAGGGGCCGTAGCTACCTAACGAGAATTTTTCAACCATCATATCACGAGATAAGTTATCACCTTCCTAACTCGAATGCGCTCTATTTTAAGGCTGAACATGAAACAACGGTTCATCACCTCAACCCTATAGATAACTAGCCAGATTGCCATATTCAGACAGGCCACAAGCGTTATGCTCAAAAGTTTGACAACCAACACCTCAAACCTTTCTTGTTAACTTAGCTTGAGAACTTGAAATCTCTTATGAACCCTAAGAGAAGTTCTACTCCATTACAGAAATTGAGTAATTGAGCCCATCTTAAATTAAAAACAGAAATAATATAATTGAATGTCTATTGAGATAGCAATAAATGTAATCAGCAAACTGTGGGTATGCAGCGATAGGAGACTACCAGAATGCAGGAATAACGTGAAGAAATAATATGTTCATGGATCGAAACCGATAAGATAATAGTAATTTTAAACTGACTCTTCTTACCATGTCAGTGTATAGTTAAGATGGTCCTGCGGCATCACCGAACTACGAATCAAACTGTTAGCATCCTTAGGAACAGGGTATGGATTGCTGGGGTTGACATTTTCGTTGATGTCTTCGACATAGATAGTATTTTCTGGGAGATTACAGGCCCGGATCATTGTAGGAACATCAATATAAAACCACTGGCCGGAATCAGGATCATTTGCTGGGACAAAAATGCTAGGCTTCTCACTGCCACGAACTACACCAATAATTTCTCTAGAAGTAACAGAAACTTGCTCCTTTGCCTCCACCATCACAAAAGAGAAAGTTAGTGAATTCTTCTCTAAAATGGAATAAAATTAGAGGGGAGGGGGGGGGGGACTCACCTCATTTTTTTCTGATTTCCTCAACCAAGATCTCCACCAAGAAGTTTTTTCATCCTTTGATGCAGGAGGGGCTGCATCGATGTCCTGCTTCTCTGTCTTATCCGTCTTTGAAGCTTCACGAAATTTATCTCGCCAACTTTGAGGAACCCATCCTCTATTCACTAAAATTGGTGACTGCACACTGAAAGTGATCATATCAGCCAGAAGAGAAAAAGACTGCCAATATACGTGGAGATCCCAGAAGGTGCACATATTATCTAAATAAGCACTCAAAAGAAGTGAGATGGACATTTTTTTGAGGCTCCTACACCGTAGCTAAGGATGAGTCATTAGACATTTCCAGACGTCATCTAAACGCATGTTTGTAGGCACAATAATGATGTCCCCTGAACATACATCGGTAGCAGAAGCCAAAAGAAATAATACACAAATAAAAGGATAATGCCCGTAGCAAGTGAGTGAAAATTAAGAGTATGGGTGACATTGCAAATTACACATTTAGCATGTAACATACTACACCTGTAAGCCATCACATTTGAATTAGAAGAAGCAAGTCAAATCTCTAAAAGATCAACACACAAGCATTACTTTCAATTGACAGCTGAGGCCAGTTAGTTATCACTTGTCATGAATGAAAACAAAATTTCAAGACAAGAGGAAGTGTGGAACAGCACGCAGAGCACAGCCTATGCAACATAGACGAGAATATTGGCATGTTCTACAGAGTAATAGATCATCCACGAGGGACATGCATGATGCCTGAAGAGGGACAAGCACCAAGAAAACCAGTCATAATCATAAACAAAGGAATCTGAGAACACAAGTACAACCACTCACATAAAAAGCTCACCTTAGAGGATCACCAGATACAGGCATAAGAGGGGTAATAATATAGTATCCATTTATGGTGACTCCAGATATGCTTCTGGAACGTGGGCCCACAAAAATTGATCTTTTCTCATCCAATAAACCTCTGCACGCAATCCTTCTGAACTCCAAATCATCCAAACTCCCAGAATTAGATGCAGAAGTTAACCTAACAGGATCCAGATCCAGCCTTTTTCGCCTGTAATCCAACATCTCAATCTACAAAAGATAAACGTATGTAAAACATAGAAATCCAAATCGCGTATTTCGTAACGGATAATAGAACAAAAAGCACTCTGATGAGTGATGAATACATAACATGTCACTGCAAACATAAGAACAGGGACATCAGAAAATGACAACTAGATAAGCAGGGTAAGTCACACATGAATGTCAATCACGGTTATTGGGTTCTCTAATGTTCCTTGTGAGCAGAATAGAAGGACCATCTTCCATTCCATATGATTCATACCACAGGTCCATAACTAGCAATTCTAGCCATCACATCCTACATAGCTCAGGGCATATCATCAGCGGTGGATGCAGCATGGGGCGAGAGGGGGCAAGCAACTGTAGTAGCGGGGTTGACTGTAGTAGCGGGGTTTACTGTAGTAGTTGTGAAAGGAGTTAGTAGATGTACTGTACCAGATGAAATTGATTTAGTAATGTTTTTAGGTTAAAAGGCTACAAAAAAATAAAAATATTTCATTTATTTTTGGACTGACTAAAAAGAAAAACGTTTCAATTAATTTGGGACGAAGGGAGTATTTATTATTGCACATGTTTACTTCAAGCTTTAATTCTTATACCTATGTTTATGTATATAATTTATTACTTCCACTGTCCTATAATAAAGGTCACAAATTGACTGACACGAGATTTTATGTATGTGTTGAATTTTTATAAAATTTGATAAAAAAGAATATTTTTTTGGTAATAATGGAGGTTACTGTAACAGTTATAAGAGGAGATAATGAATGCACTGTAGTTGAGTTTGATTGATTTTATATTTTTTTAGATAAAAACTTTCAAAACAAGATAGTGTTGCAACTATTACGGGACATTAAAAAAAGAAAAGCGTTGCATTTATTATGGGTCGGAGGGAGTAGTATTTGTAAAACAAATATTAGAAACAAAGAAATAAAATAGGGTTCTTGTCATATACGTCCCTCGAATCTTTGTTAATTCCAAAAGTCCCTCAAATTTTCATAATTTCAAATTAGGTCTTCGAATTGTTATGTATTGGACAAAATTATTGATTTCTTATCTTAAAACCTTTATAATTCAAATGAAGTCCCTCAAATATTTATTTTAAGACAAAATAATCCTCGTTTTTAAACAAAATAATTCTGTTTTATTATTATTTTCTTCGAATCATTGTTTTTTATTGAAAAATATAAATAAATTCCATGCGAATCAAAGATATTCTTGAAATATCATAATAATATCGTAAGATTTAAAAAATATTTGGATAACATGGATCATTTCGTCACATAAATAAGAATTCGAGGGTCTAATTTGAAATTATGAAAATTTGATAAACTTATTCGAAATAAACGAAGATATGAGGAACTTATATTGACAAAAAACCAATTAAATAATGAGCTTTTTTTAGTAAGATAATGATGTAATTTTTGAAACAAGTTTACGATTTTTCAAAATCGTAAACTTGTTTCAAAAATTACATCATTATCTTACTAAAAAAAGCTCATTAT